>JAXGGA010002278.1:0-126710 GCA_038373865.1 Uloborus plumipes
GTTGTGCATCGTAGCCAGTTCTTGCAACTTCATAATGGTGATGATATTGAACTACATTTGTGATTAAAAAAAAAAAAAGCCATTTTTGTGAATAAGATGGATGCATATTTTGTCAGTAGCATTTTTAATTCTTCGACAATCAGAGTAATACACTTTTGCAGCGCCAACATTTCCCCTCGTGGCGATTTTTTAAAATATTTTTTTTATTTCAGAAATCGAAATCCCATGGTCTGATATGTGTGCCCATGAAATTTGACAATGTTTCCTTTAGTACTTCACGCTCTATAGAGCTCCAAACACCTCACGTTAATTTATAACCACCCTGTATCTTTCGAACAAGATCATTGTTTTCTTTAGGGCGTATACAAAAGCTACGGCATCTTCCCCAAAAGGAAATACGGCGTCTTCGCCAAAGGCATTTAACACTAATTCGGATACTCATCAGAGCGGTAAAAATGACAAAACACTATAAAAGCACCCCTTAAACCTTTGGTAAATCAAAAACAATTTATGTATACTCTGAAAATGCATGATCCTTCATTCTAACTGACTGGCTAGTTGATTTTGTTGATTCTTGTGGGGAAAACACATGATACGGCATCTTCCCAATAAGGCATCTTCCCCAAAAACCCTATACAGTAAAAACAAAAATTTGTATTTTGCAGTGCAATCGCCTGAATGTGTACTAAAATGTGATCTGAATATGCTCCGTAGGCTATAAACAAGACTTGTACGCTTCAGTGGGTACCTTCACATGTCAAAATAGCAGGCAACGAATATGCTGATAAATTAGCCAAGGAGTCCAGAGACCTTAATACTAACAACAGCATTGTCTATCTCCAAGATGCAAATGCAATAGCTAAATCTAAACTTACAGATAAATCAATCCAAGTGAAACACCAGCTTTGTGAAATAAATACAAGTTGATCAATAACAAAAAATATAACCAGGCTGAGAACCAGCCATCACAGGGGCATGAAGATTGACGGAGAGGGTAGAAGGGTGTATAGAAACGGTTGTAATTGCCCAGATACACAGTTTACACCTTGTCATATCTTTGAGTGTCCAGCAATAAGTGCGAACCTGAGAGAAATTGGTGTATTGCCGTCACTTGTAGACTTTTATGACGATAACATCCAACAAATCGCAAAAGCAGTTATAAGGATCCATGGAGTTATTTAGTTCGGCTAAGTCATAGACACGACAAAAAAAAAATGCTCCGTGAAAAAGAAAGTGCATTGGGGTTTATTTTTTGCATGTGTATTTCATGTTTCATTTATTTATTTATTTACCTGCTATTTCTATCAGTATCAGTGACTAAAAGTCGCAATTTTGACTGAAGAAAACACCCCCTATTCATAAAAAACATGAGCAAGTGGGTTGTACTATATTTGCATTAACTAACGAAATTATAACACTTAAGAAATATACAGGGTGTCCACTCCAATCGTGGACCAATAGCTAATTTCTAAACCGTTAGAGATAAGCATGTAGTTTATTTAGGAAAAAATCTCCAAATTATGAAAGGAATTTTGGGTCTATTCAATGTTTTTCAAAAAATCAAATTTTGAAAGAGTTACGAAATTTAAATTTTTATACAGCCCCCCAGTCCTATCAATCATATTTAGTAAAACATTCTTGACACTGTAACGTTTAAAACTAAAAAAAATCACTCTTCTACCACAAAAATTGACCGAGTTATGACGTTTTGAAAAATCAAGATTTTGCATTGTTTCATGACGTCATCGAGAGATGGCTTAAGGGACCGTATGCGAAATCCTTCAAAATCTTGATTTTTCAAAACGTCATAACTCGGTCAATTTTTGTGGTAGAAGAGTGATTTTTTTTTAGTTTTAAACGTTACAGTGTCAAGAATATTTTACTAAATGTGATTGATAGGACTGGGGGGCTGTATAAAAATTTAAATTTCGTAACTCTTTCAAAATTTGATTTTTTGAAAAACATTAAATAGACCAAAAATTCCTTTCACAATTTGGAGATTTTTTCCTAAATAAACTATATGCGTATCTCTAACGGTTTAGAAATTAGCTATTGGTCCACGATTGGAGTGGACACCCTGTATATTATGAACTAATAAAATAATATGAAATAAATATTAAATTCTATTTTACTTTATTCTGAATCAAAACGTAACTCTTTAACCGTTGATTAGTTTTGATACTGTCTTCGTGTGTATAGTTCAAGCAATTGTTTTCTGAAGCATTGTTTTGAACTGTAACAAGATTTTAAAGGCACGTTATGACATTTTTACCTTATTTCATCATTCTCTTAAGTCCTATTCTATTGCTTAATTCTATGTTTGATGTGAAACACAACAAACTTTCTTTCTCAGCGAACATAATTTATTCCTCTGTTGCCATTCCATGAAAATTTAATGTTATTCAAAGAAGAGCAAATATCTCCTTTTATTTGAAACAAATATTTACTTTGACGCCGAGAATTTGCATTCGAAAAGTTTCCCCGCTTCCAAAACATTTTTTCGATGAATTCAGTCGAAGCACAAATTCTATGAAATTCTTTTATTTGCACACGCTTTGACATTTCAATGCTTTTCGAAGGTATTATATCTTCAAGCATTAATTTTTCTTCCGGCGGGGAGGAGAACTTGGAAGGATGTGGCATCTTGTTGTTCTAGAAGACATCTTAATTCGTCAGAGAAAATCCGTTAGTTCTCGCGCGTGAAAATTAATGGTAAATGCGCTATAACCAGCAAAACCCCCCTTTTTTTAATTTAATAATAGCAAATTGAGCTCTGATTCAACAATTAAACGATTTTTTTAAACAGGTTTGACTTTTAGATGCTCAATTGCATTTTGATTACTTCACAAAATAAAGAGTAACGGTAGGCTTTAAAAATAAATTTTTTTCATGAAAATTTGCTTGTTTGAAAAATACTCAGCTTTATTTTGGATTCTCTCGCAGCGAAACTAATTTTCAATTCACCTACACCTTGTCACGGATTACCCTCCCCCCCCCCCTTCGTTATTTAAAGTTTTTTTTTTTTCAAAAATTATTAAATTATTACATAATTTAATAATATTTGAAACGCAAAAATATTTGTAACATTTTTTGAAACATATAAAATTTTTATAACTTAAAAATATTCGCATTATTTCTATGTATACAGTATATTGCTTATTGATGCACTTTGTTAAAAGCTTACGTCACAATTTCTGGCATTAATAAATTTATATTGTTTTGTGATTGGTAGAAATCAGTCATATGACTCATTTAATTTAGATATTAAAAAGATTTTTTTCTTTGTCCCTTTTTTTCCAAATTTAACGTCTTGATTTCAAGAAACGCATGCAAAATTATTGCTTATAAAAACACAGAGTAAGCACATGGCTGTAATTCTTGGTTTCGCAGAATTTAATTAATAGGATTCAAATTCTTTTTTTTTTTTTTTTTTTGTATGTGTATTAGAGTGATCCAACAAAGGAAAACAAATTTTTTTTTTTTTTTGGAAATCCATTTTAGAATAGCACGCAAAAGTTGCTCTATGATCTAGTTGGAACGCACTAAAAATGTCTTGAATAATAAATAATGTTTTAAGTTTCCTTACTACTTTAAAGGCGAGTCGCCTTGGCGGCGAATAGTTTGCTGAAACTTTCCTCGCTACTTTAAAGGCGAGCTGCCTTGGCGGTTATCTATCATTATATACCGCCTTGACGGCGAGTAGTTTATTTAAATTTTCATCACTACTTTAAAGCCCGTGCAACGCCGGACCCCACAGCTAGTAATAAATAATATGGATAAGCGAGTCGAATGACAAATCTGTCAACGGAACAAAAGTACGCTCAAAGGTAAACAAATATGGTTTGCAAAAAAAAAAAAAAAAACTTATTTTTACAGTGTAATACTGCAAACAGAGGTTCTAATTTGGAACTGTTCAATGCACAGTAATAAACTGTAAACTTAGCAATTTTACAGTTTATTACCATAAAATTAGTTGTTAAAACAACAGTATAATACTGGTAGTCGAGATTCCAGTTTAAAACTGCAAAATGCACAGTAATAAACTGTAAAATTGTTAATTTTATAGTTTATTACTGCAAAATTAGCAGCTTTGCAATTTAGCACTGCAAAATTAGTCATTTTTACAGTTCATTACTGTAAAATTAGCAATTTTACAATTTAGCACTGCAAAAGTAGTCATTTTTATAGTTTATCACTGTAAAATTAGCAATTTTACAATTTAGCACTGCAAAATTAGTCATTGTTACAGTTTATTACTGTAAAATTAGCAATTTTACAATTTAGCACTGCAAAATTAGTCATTGTTACAGTTTATTACTGTAAAATTAGCAATTTTACAATTTAGCACTGCAAAATTAGTCATTTTTACAGTTTATTACTGTAAAATTAGCAATTTTACAATTTAGCACTGCAAAATTAGTCATTGTTACAGTTTATTACTGAAAAATTAGCTGTATTATACTGTGGAAACAACATTTACTTTTTTTTCAGTGTAGCTCCTTCGAAATATACATGTCACGCTTGTTTTAAAAGATTTCATGCAAATTCCAAATTTTTGCTGATAATTCCAGCAATTTAGCAATTTGTACACGCAAAGAAAGCCAAATCGAGGCCGATGGGACTGAATAATTGCTTTCCTCTAACAAAATACCGCTTCACGTTACCGTACAACAACAACTACCCAAAACTAATCATTGATAATTTGATTAGATTCCGAAAATGCTTCCCAATTTCCCCCGAGATTCTTAAAGAAAGGTAAAAGCGCAGAATCTGAGATATGTGTATGGACGACACGCGTAGTTCGCAGAATGAAGTCTTTTGGAATCACCATGAGGGTAGTTTATTCCTTGCAAGCAATCTCGCAATTAAATCCGGAAGATGAAATCTAAGACCGTATGATTAGAAAGCTGTTACTACAAGAGGAACATTAACTCGTCTGTTTTGAGGGGAAAAACGTCCATTTTAAATAGTTATCGTAACTTTTTTGTGAGCATAATTAATGAGACATGCAAGAGGCATGCATTTTAAGATTAAAGGTTCGTTAACATTTTATTTAATAGTACTATTTTCAGTGTTATGGGGATTCATCAGCTGTTAGAATAAGATTCGGATACTGATTTAATGTTTTTAAATATTTTACTGCTGATGGACTGGCAACACTAGATCTCCTTCAGGCTGACCTAACCGACATTTAGGTTCTATGCCTCGTTTCAAGTATTTGGAAATACGTTAACAGTATCCCTGGTTGCTCTGGCACAAAATAAATGTAGACAAGTTGAATAAAACGTCGCATTAGGCAAATCTAGAAAGACAACGTTTTTCTCAAGTTTAAAAACAGTTTATTGAGAAATGTTCCCTGTAATAAAGCCCCATTTTCTTACTGCACTTGCTTTTAGCCTGAGTTTAAAACGTGTTTTCTTTATATAGACAAACATAGTCAAACATCAATGAGGCAGCACATCTGATGCTTAGCTACCGTTTTTCTTTGTTTGCTACGTGAGTACAAACATCAGTGGTTCAGCACTTTCCTTTTTATAACCAAAATGTGGGATAGGTCAGCTCCCCTTTTATAGGGGCCTTAGGTTACACGGCAGAGTTTATGCCACCAAGTAAATTACTGTCCAACCTGGAAAGGCGCACCTAGCAAGCACCATTGAACGGTTATAATTTACAGAGGGGGGGGGGGGCAGCTTGATTAAGAAAATGCACTATAGTTTTTAAATTTATCCCTAGTTCTTGTGGTTCAGATTTTTTCAAGACGAAGAACTTCTCGATGATGTATTTTCAAAGTATGAAAGATGTGGTGTGCACATGCAACTTCGGAAGCATGCTTAAATAATTTTTTCATGGCTTTTTTCACACAGTAATTTCTATAGGACGATCTGCAAGCATAAATCAAAGACGGCAGGTGGGTGACTTGAATCTGAATAGCAAAGCAGTTTTGTGGTATCAGTATTACGTGTTCTCTTCTATTATTCTTCTACCGGTACTTATTCGTAAGCCGCGCAAGCGAAAAAGCGTTGTGTAGAATTCTGTCAAATTTCTTAAGCCTAAAGTCCACATGACCGGAAAAACCGAAAGCGTAAACTGAAACGGAAAACCTACGATTTTCCGTTCCGTTGTACTTCCAATCAACAGGCTGGAAATTTATGCGCGGAATCCTGCAGCTTCATCTGTTAAATGATTCTAAACATTCACTTGGTTTTTGCGTGTTTTTGGCAGCAAAAATGAATCAAAGAAAGGAAAGAGATATTGCAATGATGAGTTTACATTTTCTAAATGTAGCCGCGTTGCATTTATATAAAGAAATGATCTCCAAACGAAAGCACTCAGTTTGGGTGAGGACAATATTTGAAAAGCGTGAGAGATATGGTTTGCACTCTACGTTAATAAGAGAGCTGAGAGTAAACGAGCTAGTATATTATTTGGAATAAGTTAATTTTCAAATGTCTTTTTTTCCCCTAAATATTTTACTACACATGTGAACTTGAATACTTAATAAAAAAATTTGCAGTTTCATGAGGATGACATCTGATATGTTTGATGAAATTCTGCAAATTATAACTCAGATTTTAGTACTCCGGCTAGGATTTTTGAAACTGTGATACAAAAAATCGAGAAAAGAAGAAAATTTCAATGAAAAATTCAAACAGCATGAAAGGTATGGTTATTTCTTTCTTTAAGGAACACATTTACAGATAATCAACATATTGTTATGAAATCATCTTTTCACAAATGCATTTGAGGGGGGAGGACTAAATGATTACACACAAAATTGATAACACTTGCTTACTATTAATATGACTTTTTATCTCTGATTATAAACCACTTCATTCCTCTAAAAATTGAATGACTTGGAACATCCTAATTTTAACGTATTGAACTAATTTAATTTACATGTTACACTCAAATTTCTGTACGAATATTTCACATTACTTCAGTGGTAATTGCCGTATACAAATTCATCCCATGTTTTTAGTTATTTTCTTTCAATGTTTAGTTCAACGATACTGTAAAGGGCTAAATAGTAGGTTAACTCGCGAGAGCTCGCGCCTTGTTTTGTCACACGAGTACTCGCGCGGGGTCGAAAACGACCCCAATGTGTTTTTCTTCATCTCTTTTCCTTTTTTTCATGACTTCTTTATTTTATTTTATTCATTTATGTTTTTTCACTAACAGAGACTTCTACAATAATTAGTTTTTGACTTGAAATGCGTAAAGAAAGTGTTTTATGAACGATTACCGAAATGCTCTAGCTCTCAAACACATCAGTAACATTTTTTGCGTTTCCCTTTGGTGCAGGAAGGAAAATACTTATATTTCGAACTGAAGTACAAACATTAGCTCTAAATTTATTTCTTTGCCAAATAGTTTTTTTTTATCTCTTCCAATAAAGATGTCATCTGTATCAAGATTATCAGAATTTTCGCTAAAAGAAAATTTGCTTTCACTGTCATAATCACTAAAGTTTTCTTTATTGCTAAACCTTCATCGTCTGAAATGACACATATTCATCACTTTCTCCATCGGCTAGTAATTAGCTTAAATGCTTCATCCCTTGCTCATATGGAGTCGGCATCTTTTCTTTGGTATAAGTAGTGCAAAAGCAATTGAAAAATATAAATTTTGCAAGGACAGAACCACATAATCATTGTGAACGACACGCTTGTTAACTGAAAATCATGGCTAAAAGAAGGATTGCTGACAACTACTACCTTTTCGAAAAATGTTTCGAAATTCTTTGAATGGAACCGACTCCAAATACCTGTTCCGTTCCGAGAACTTTACTGACGTCAGTACTCGCCTGCGGTCGTAAAAGACTCCAATCGCAAGAACCCCCCTAGTTTACAAGAATTAAAAGGATTTAAGAAAATTCCAACCACAGCCACATATCAATCAAGGACACAATGGCAGCTACCCAAAAGATTGTTTCCTTATCTGTCCATGAAATTCCAAGAAATGGAAACAAAAATGGCTGGGGTCGTTTCCGACCCCGCGCGAGCTCTCGCGTGTTAATTTTCAGTTTGAAGGAATTACCATTATTTTTTACTCTAATGCAAGTTGTATTACAAAATATATTATTTCTTCATTATGTACAATAATTTTGAGAACAAATTTCCAATTTGTTCATTTTCAAACATTTAAGTTATCTCAACTATTTCATTTTGCCCCACATTACCCTACATCAATTTAACGAAAACGAATGTTTAAAACATAAGATTAGAAGACTATATTAACTGTCTATAGCTCATATTATCCGTTTTTACCTCCGTTTATCCCCATTTGTTCAGAAAAAGATGAAACAAATAATAATGCGCATGCACCCGCCGTTTTATTTTGGGTCGCATCACTTTTATGTTTAATCCCAAACAACACCATATGAAGTGGCGTAAAACTTTATCCTTATTTTAAAGCTTTTACTGCTCTTTTCTTGCATATAAGCACCTCTTGAGATAAATGGTCGCTATTCCCACTAATCTGACGTGCCGCTGTAAAAGTTTAATCGTTATGTTTCCTTGCGCTTAACTCATCTCGACTTATCGCATAGTTAGAGATAAGTGGATGTACCTATGCGAGAATTTTTTATTAATAATATGGTTAACAAATGGTTTGCATCCAGTTTAAAGTTTGATGCTCTGTGAAATATGTTTATCTTGATTTCATCACGGAAATGTTTGCGTGGAAAAGTAATAAAGACCTGAAAATGAATTTCCGTTATCAAGTTAAAAATATTTTTCTAATTTACTCAATAAATAGATAAATAAATGAATTTATCTTTTTGTTCGTGTGGTAGAAAAATATAATCTCAGTTGGTGTAAAAGGAAACCACATTGTAAAATATAAATGTGTTTTTTACAGTAATTATACAGCTAATTTTATAGTGATAAATTGTAAAAATTGCTTATTTTACAGTAATAAACTGTATAATTTCTAATTTTACTGTACTAAACTATAAAATTGCTAATTTTACAGCAATAAATAGTAAAAACGCTAATTTTACAGTTTATTACCGTGAATTTAGTCTTAAACTGGAACCTCTGTTGTGCCAATATTATACTGTTGTTTTTAGTCTAATACAGCTATATTTTACAGCAATAAAATATAAAATTCCTAACTTTACAGTAAGAAACTGTAAAATTGCTAGTCTTACAGTTTATTACTGCGCATTTTACAGTTTTAAATTGAAATCTCGGCTGCCAGTATTATACTGTAAAAACAACAGTCCATTTTTTGCAGGTGTAGGTTTCAACTAGTTTCTATTGTCAGCTAGTTTAATAGGGTAGTTGTGACCTATTGAATATCCCTTTTTTAACTACTAGATATTGTTAAGAGGCTTACAAAGCACAAAATTCACCATTGCCGAATTTTAAAACACAACGGTTGATTCTTAATGATTTTTTTAAAAACCCAAGCGCAAAAAAAGCGCGCCTTGAAACCGAAACCCGTGACGTCAGATGGCAGTAACTTTCAGCCTTTCATCCATAAAAATTGGATTTTTGCTATATTATCGTTTCATTGCGGGATTTTCTCCTTCCGTAATCAATACCTTAAAGCCTACTAATTCACTATTTAAAACTGGATTTATCAAAGAGCAATCCAATACCCTGCTAGGGGTGATTGTTTTGATATTTTTTGGCGAAATCCGTAGTCAAATTTTTAGAACGCATCACTTGGCGAGAAAAAAAAATTACGGCAGTGCAGAGCGAACAACAGTGCGGAAGCCGGAGAAACCGGTTTCTCGAGCTCCTCGCATCTAAAGTTTCTCGCTCTTTTTTCGCCTTAGTGGAAAGTTCAAAAGCGCCAACGAATGCCCAGTGACATCACAGCCGCTTGAAATTGAAAAATTATTTAAAAAAAAACTACTTGTCGCAGAGCAAAAATTTTTTCGCCGTTGATGTTCATGTATGTTGCTCTATCATATAAAAATAAAATTGAAAAATCGAAAACTTCCCTATTGTCAACTAGTTTTAATTGTCATGTGGATGTTACTAAAAACATTTATCTATGAATATCAGTATCTCAGCAAATTTCTGAACGACACATTAAGTGTTTCTATTTGCCATATGAAAGCTTTATTCTCGGGTAAATGGAAAATGAAAATAATAATAAACTTCTCAATACAGTGAACTCTCACTTACGCGTCAGCCCAAGGGACCAACAGAAAAAGGCGCAGAAATGAGAGACGTATAAGTGAACAAGCCTATTTAAAGGACTAAAACGCAACATAGGTTCTAATGAGAGAATGAATGAAAATGTTTCTATTGAAAAGGGACATATTACTATGGTTTAGCAATTACTGTAACGTAACTACAATGATAAAGAGAAATCAAAAATTGTAGCATGAAAAAAAAAACTGTTCCCTTTAAAACTATCCATAATAAGTCATTGCCCCTCTCCGAACTCTATATAGTCCAGTCAAATTAGACATTAAAATCGCAAATCGGGATGTAGTTCTGATTTTTTAATATGTTGCTTGGGTCACCTAGGGTAGTTCAAATCTAAGTTTGCACCTTTCCAAATCCTGTGCTTGATGCGGAATTCGCGAAAAACTGCGAAAACTTCCGACTTTTTTCAGTTTTTCCCTTATAACTTCCAAACTATGCAGCACGCACATTACACATGTGAACACCCATTTTAAAGAACACTAAATTCTTAGTAATTTGAGCCCAAGTAGCACTCTGTAGGACTAATAGTTTAGGAGACATCGAACTTCAAAAATTGGTCATTTTTTGCGAAAAGTGAAAAAATTATGCTTCAATCGCATTTCACACCAAATATTGATATAATTTCCTACTCTACAAGAATAAAAATGGACATGAAGCTATAGTAAACTTAATTGGCTTTTATTTAAGCCCAAAAAGAAGTCTGTGGACTCAGTAGTTCTTCCACAATTACGAAAAACAAAATGTTCGAAATTTTTGATTTTTTCGAGAAATGAAAAAAAATCGTTTCTAATAAGAATAAGAGGCACTAGACGATAAGAAATATATGGAATGGAGAAAAAGGTTAACATTATATTTAAATATTATTTTCATTGTTTAAAAACTCTTCAAGGTTAATTTCAGTCAATGTTTAGCTTTTTTTGAGGGTCCTTGTTTGCTGTGTTCGTATCTCGAAACTGCAGAAAAGGAAGGTTTTCGCTGTTGCTCCAGACATTCGTCTAAGAGAGAAACGTTATCAGTACTTTCTTCTTCTTCGTCCATTGTAACTGGATGGACGTTGTTGCAACTTTTTCCAGAGCACCGAGTGCACAAAGCAGAACATTTTAGTCCGGCTTTGCGGCAAGAACATGCTCCCATGCATCCTTTTTTGCACTTCCACGATAGAAATTTCAGGAGCATGGGCGAGGCTGGTTCACATAATGTTGTGACTGGTATTTAGCCATTGGGGGTTTTTGACCAACCCCATTCCACTGCATCTTTCTCAACCCCCAACCACTTTTGCACTTGATGGTACGTACGATAGGAATGGAAGTTGGCAAATGAAAATGAAATTGTTCATAATCTTAATGCGAAATGTAAGGCTGAAGTGGACAAGTAGGAAAGAAAAGGGCCCACCTCAAAGCTTTGGGTGCAATATTTTAGGATGACTGTATTAATTAAGAAATTCATTCAGGCTGAGAGAGCAGCTGACTGGGAGCTCCACCAAGACACAGTTAGAAAAATGCTTCCATTCTTTCACTCAGCGGGTCATTTTTTTACGCCAAAAGTGCACGCTTATATCTACAAGATATGAGTGCTCTGCAACAGCGAATGGTCCCAGAGGAATTTGCTAACTTCACTAAACAATACTTCACGATTCGCAGATCTGCTAAATTTTGGTCAGGCGTGTGGACAGACTTATGTATTGAACAGGTTCTCATGAAATCCATGAAGAGTCAGGGAGGGTTAACCCATGGTCGCGGAATATCCAATAGTGCACTTTCTCGGTAGACAAAATAAATTGTGTACATGTTAAACATTTGCAGAGAACTGGAACGATTTTGGAACATTTTGTCGACACCAGAGCAACATGCCGATATAAGGCCAACTCAAATCCTAAGAGACAATGCTGATGTAAAGAAGATGAATAACTTTCTTAGTACGCATTCTTTATTTCCAGAAACAGAAAAACTATTGTCTATCAGCAGTGGAATCGTGGCAGGTCCGGAAATTAATTGCCACTTAGCACAAGAAAAAGGAATTGAGTCAGTGAAGAAA
This sequence comes from Uloborus plumipes, assembly GCA_038373865.1. Classification (NCBI taxonomy): domain Eukaryota; kingdom Metazoa; phylum Arthropoda; class Arachnida; order Araneae; family Uloboridae; genus Uloborus; species Uloborus plumipes. Next base: position 12,201 of record JAXGGA010002278.1, read on the forward strand.
CTTACTGGAAATTCTTTTGGTAAAGTTACTAGGAAAAGAAAAGAAAAGGTGACCTTGGGAACAGTTACAAGTTCCGTTAAAGTTCACAACACGCGTGTTGATATGGATCCACTTATTATTTTTCAAAGATTGTGTATTACGAAACAGTCGGATAAGGAGTCGAAAGAACTTTTCAAATTTGAATTGGCCCCTTATCCAATGTCTTAGTTCTATAATGAAGGGATGCGAAAATGAACAAAATCTTCTTTCTTCTGCTCTTTCACTCCACTTAAGCAAAACAATCCAATTAAACCCAGTACATTTGTAGTTGTAGACGGAGGATACCTTCTGCACAAGGTTATATGGCGCCAAAATGATTCTATCAGTTCAATAATTGATGGATATATTACTTACACATTTAATCACTTTGGTAGGAACGTAGCAGTGGTGTTTGATGGTTACCCTGAGGATGGAGCTCTCAGAAGTACTAAAACAGCAGAACGATTGCGTCGCTACTCTGTTCTTAGTAGCAGTGAGATTGTATTTGACTCTTCAACGATCATCACAGTGCCCCAGGAGAAACTATCTGCCAACGAGAGCAATAAACGACGCCTCATTAACGACTTGTGCCTTGCCTTTTCCCATGAAGGCATTGAAACTAAAAAAGCAACGGAAGATGCAGACTGCATGATTATCCGAACCGCTCTCGAAAAAAGTACTTTTTACGAGAGCGGGATCGTGGCAGGAGAGGACGTGGACTTACTTGTTCTTCTCTGCGGTTTAGGATCAAACATTCAAAATGTTTATTTCCAAACAAATAAAAAAGGTGACTTCACTTGCACACAGTTCTCAACAGCTTCATTCAGTGGAGGAGCCATGGAATTGCCTAATGGATTCGAACTGTTTCTTCACGCATTTGGTGGATGCGACACGACATCTGCCTTCTACTGGCAAGGAAAGGCAAAGCTATGCAGCATTTTTGAAAAGAGACAGAGTTTGATTCATTTAGCTGGTACATTTCTCCTTCTAGATGTTAGCCACGAAGCCATTGCCGAAGTAGGGTAAAAATGCCTTGTTGCTTTGTACGGAGGAGATGCATTCACCGATACTCTTCATGGTCTTCGAGTCCAACTGTTTGTTAAAGCCAATGCGAAGGTTAACTTTGCCCGTTTGCCCCCAACTAAAGATGCTGCCAACTTCCATTCCTATCGTACGTACCATCAAGTGCAAAAGTGGTTGGGGGTTGAGAAAGATGCAATGGAATGGGGTTGGTCAAAAACCCCCAATGGCTTAATACCAGTCACAACATTATGTGAACCAGCCTCGCCCATGCTCCTGAAATTTCTATCGTGCAAGTGCAAAAAAGGATGCATGGGAGCATGTTCTTGCCGCAAAGCCGGACTAAAATGTTCTGCTTTGTGCACTCGGTGCTCTGGAAAAAGTTGCAACAACGTCCATCCAGTTACAATGGACGAAGAAGAAGAAAGTACTGATAACGTTTCTCTCTTAGACGAATGTCTGGAGCAACAGCGAAAACCTTCCTTTTCTGCAGTTTCGAGATACGAACACAGCAAACAAGGACCCTCAAAAAAAGCTAAACATTGACTGAAATTAACCTTGAAGAGTTTTTAAACAATGAAAATAATATTTAAATATAATGTTAACCTTTTTTCCATTCCATGTATTTCTTATCGTCTAGTACCTCTTATTCTTATTAGAAACGATTTTTTTTTCATTTCTCGAAAACATCAAAAATTTCGAACATTTTGTTTTTCGTAATTGTGGAAGAACTACTGAGTCCAGAGACTTCTTTTTGGGCTTAAATAAAAGCCAATTAAATTTACTATAGCTTCATGTCCATTTTTATTCTTGTAGAGTAGGAAATTATATCGATATTTGGTGTGAAATGCGATTGAAGCATAATTTTTTCACTTTTCGCAAAAAATGACCAATTTTTGAAGTTCGATATCTCCTAAACTATTAGTCCTACAGAGTGCTACTTGGGCTCAAATTACTGAGAATTTAGTGTTCTTTAAAACGGGTACTTACATGTGTAATGAAAAGCTGCATAGTTTGGAAGTTATAAGGGAAAAACTGAAAAAAGTCGGAAATTTTCGCAGTTTTTCGCGAATTCCGCAGCGAGCACAGGGTTTGGAAAGGTGCAAACTTAGATTTGAACTACCCTAGGTGACCCAAACAACATATTAAAAAATCAGAACTACATCCCGATTTGCGATTTTAGCCCTCTTTTTTGCATAGATTGACTGGACTACTAGTTCATGCGGGAAAAAATGCCTTCCGTGATCAATAAAGGCGAAAGATTAAAGAGGAAAGAGAAGATAAATGCTTATTTTTTAAAGAAAATAAACTAATTTTTTTACATTTTACGGAAAAATTGGCGTATAAGTGAAATATATATCTTTAGAGCGACGCATAAACGAATGATGCTATCATCACTTTGCTAGGGAATGTGCTGGGACCATTTAAAATCGTCGTATAACTGAAAAGGGCGGCGTATAAGTGAGAGTTCACTGTATTTCTATTTGAAGGAAGGTAAAATTTTGATAGATTGTATGTCCCACATTAATTTAACAATGAATTTTTATTGATAATTTTTGTTTTTTTAGTTGAAAATACATCAAAAACATATACAGGGTGTCCACTCCAATCGTGGACCAATAGCTAATTTCTAAACCGTTAGAGATAAGCATATAGTTTATTTAGGAAAAAATCTCCAAATTACGAAAGGAATTTTGGGTCTATTCAATGTTTTTCAAAAAATCAAATTTTGAAAGAGTTACGAAATTTAAATTTTTATACAGCCCCCCAGTCCTATCAATCATATTTAGTAAAACATTCTTGACACTGTAACGTTTAAAACTAAAAAAAAATCACTCTTCTACCACAAAAATTGACCGAGTTATGACGTTTTGAAAAATCAAGATTTTTGAAGGATTTCGCATACGGTGCCTTAAGCAATCGCTCGATGACGTCATGAAATAATACAAAATCTTGATTTTTCAAAACGTCATAACTCGGTCAATTTTTGTGGTAGAAGAGTGATTTTTTTTTAGTTTTAAACGTTACAGTGTCAAGAATGTTTTACTAAATATGATTGATAGGACTGGGGGGCTGTATAAAAATTTAAATTTCGTAACTCTTTCAAAATTTGATTTTTTGAAAAACATTGAATAGACCCAAAATTCCTTTATAAATTTGGAGATTTTTTCCTAAATAAACTATATGCTTATCTCTAACGGTTTAGAAATTAGCTATTGGTCCACGATTGGAGTGGACACCCTGTATATATATATATATCGTTTTTAAAAATTTTTAAAATCAGGAGGTTCTAAGGCCCCCTACCCCTTAGGGCCTCTAAGAAAACTATTTCCGATTGCAGGTACCATCTGCTGGACTCTCAACAAAGTACGAGGAGTGGTACTTGAGAGCGTCAGCATGATCCAGCCATTTTGGATTCCTAATACTAAATTAATACACTAAAAATTGGATGTTGTTTTTAAAGTACAATATAGTTAATTTTATAGTAACAAACTAAAAATTTCTAATTTTGCAGTTAAACTGTAAAATTGCTTATTTTTCAGTAATAAACTAAAATTGCTGCTTTACAGAAATAAACTATAATATTGCTAATTTTGTAGTTTATTACTGTGCATGTTACAGTTTTAAACTGGAACCTCTGCTGCCAGTATTATAGTGTTGTTTTTACAGTATAATACAGCTAATTTTGTGGTAATAAACTGTAAAATTTAGTTTATTACCGTGCATTTTGCAATTTTAAGCTGGAACTCCTGCTGCCAGCATTACACTAAAAGCTTATCAAAAACATATATATATCGTTTTTCAAAATTTTAAAAATCAGGAGGTTCTAAGGCCCCCTACCCCTTAGGGCCACTAAGAAAACTGTTTCCGATCACAGGTACCATCTGCCGGACTCACAACAAAGTACAAGTACTTAAGAGCGTCAGCATGATCCCGCCCTTTAGGATTCACAATACTAAATTAATACATTCTAAAAATTGGATGTTGTTTTTTTGTCGTGTCTATGACCTAGCGGAACTAATTAACTCCATGGATTCTTATAACTGCTTTTGCGATTTGTTGGATGTTATCGTCATAAAGGTCTATCACCAATCTCTCTCAGGTTCGCACTTATTGCTGGACACTCAAAGATATGACAAGGTGTAAGCTGTGTATCTGGGCAATTGCAACAGTTTCTACACACCCTTCTACCCTCGCCATCAGTCTTCATGCCCCTGTGATGGCCGGTTCTCAGCCTGGTTATAGTTTTTGTTATTGGTCGACTTGCATTTATTTCACAAAGCTGGAGTTTCACTTGAATTGATTTATCTCTAAGTTTAGCTTTAGCTATTGCGTTTGCATCTTGGAGAGAGACACTGTTGTTGTTATTTGTAAGAAAAGCAGTCGAAAACTTTGTACAATGAATGAAGTTAAAAATACAAGACAACGTGTCTACAAGTGCAAATAAAAGGATTAAAAAGAGTTAGAAAACTCTGGCAAATAGCTATTTCGGGGCTATTATAAATTAAGCCCCGTCATCAGTGTAAATAGATGATGGTTCACTCACATCAGTCAAGTGAACCAGGAATGCAAGAAACGTGAGGGTAATCAAACAGAACAGGCAGAGTAGGAACGCAGAAACTATTACGTCATGGGTTAAACACGACAACTGCGCAACAAAGATTACGTCACAGACGAAAAAGTTTTCAAATAAGAGATTTCAAATGTTAGGGAAAGGAGGGGTGCTAGACAGATCCTTGACAACTAAATCAGAATTTTTCCAGATATAATAGGATTCCCAAAAATCTAAATCAAAAATCGAAGAACAACTATGGATAATTTTTGCAGAGGAAAAATAAAAAATATGGCCACATGACCAACAATGTTGGGCAATGGAAGAGCGTTTGAAATCTTGTTTTTTAACACAATTTTCATGTTCTTTAACACGGAATTTTAGAGCGCGTCGTGTCTGTCCTATATAAGTTAATTTACATTGGCATGAAATATTATAAATACCCCATCGATCAAGACTCTGAACTGGATGTTTAAACTTGAGCGTGAAATAAAACTCTTGCGCCACCATGTTTTTGGTACAGATGAAACTTTTGCAGATTTTTTTAAAAAATACACAGTCCAGTCACATTAATGTGACCACCACATACTTTCGACGACAACGTCAAATTACCAATCACCAAAAGCACTAGGTAGCGCAATGCAGTTGGGGGTGTACAAAGGGTGTGTGAGGGCTTTGGATACCATTTCTATCATTGACGTAATGCAAAAACGGGGCGATTTATCCAAGGTCCAAAAGGGCATGATCATTGGCTTTCGAGCCAAGGGTGGAAGCATTTCCAAAATGGCTGAGTTTTTGAGCTGTTTGCTTGACATCGTGGTAAAAGTGTACAATGCATGATGGAACTGTCAAAAATTAGCGACGTGGAAAATGTGGTGCATCAGGAGCCATAGATGAAAGAGGCGTACGACGGCTGCGGAGATGCGTTCGGGTTGATAGACGGGCTACCGTTGAGCAACTGACCCCCCAGATGAACCAAGGGGCTACCAACCTCATCTACCAAACTACTATTTAGTGGACGTTGCTGCTTCTGGGCTCCCGAAACACAAGACTAGTTCATGCACCTACGCTGACTACTGTCCATCGACGACGAACGCTGGAATTTCCCCGCCAGTACCGCAACTGGACGTCCATTGAGCAGCGACAGGTAACATTTACTGATGAATCACGTTTTATGCTCCATCCGGCAGATGGACGTTGATGTAAAAGGCGTGAAACCTCTGATACCAAACACGCTCAACCATTGCCGGAACGGTCCAAGCTGGAGACGGGAGCATTATAGGCTGGGGAATGTTTTCCTGACATTCTCTGGACTCACTCATCATTGTGGAAGGCACAATGAATTTCAACAAGTACGATGTCTTTGCGGACCATGTCCACCCCTATATGTGCAATGTGTTTCCTCAGGATGATGGCACCTACCAGCAGGACAATGCGAAGTACCATAAGCTGCCAGTGTACGTGCATGGTTCGAAGAGCACCAGAGTGAGTTTACCCTTATTCTTTGTCAAGAAAACTCTCCTGATTCAGACAGAATCGAGAATATGTAGGACCATATCGATCGGGTTATTCGCTCCATGGATCCTCATCCGCGTATTCTAGCCCAGCTGGCCACAGCATTGGAGTCGGCATGGCTCAAACTACCAGTGAACACCTTCAGGACCCTAAATAAATCTCTTCCTGCACGTCTCGCAGCAGTCCGCTCCGCGAAAGGTGGCTTTTCAGGCTTTTGACAGGTGGTCACATTAATGTAACTGAACTGTGTATTTCCCGTTCTCAAATGACCATATATTTTTTAATTTAGGTAAAATACGTCACCAAGAGCCACCTAGTGGCGATAACTCAATTTTGTTAAAAAGTGCAGACACGACTTTTGTGCGTATCACGGCAGTATAAGTCTTGTTAGCTTGATGGATGGCAAAGCTTAGTTATGCAGGCACGGTTTAGTTCCTTAAAGACCAAACTTGTCTGTCTATCAGGGAGACAAACCCCTTAAAATAGAGTTTGCACTCTTCTTTCTTCAGGGTATGATTGAGCATGGTTTACTATATAAGCGCGCGTCTTATGTTGTCCCCTATGTCACCCCTTAAAATAGAGTTTGCACTCTTCTTTCTTCAGGGTATGATTGAGATGGTTTACTATATAAGCGCGCGTCTTATGTTGATTTCCCATTTGCACCTAAATTGAGGAGTTAACACAGGCCCGTCATTTAGGAGGGGCAGTGGGAGTCAATTGCCCCCCCCCTCACTTTGAGAAATCAATGTATTTACATATAAGTAGGCGTGGTTTTCGTTGTTTTCTGGTGAAGTTGTATTGTGTTTTTACCATTGCCCCCCCCCCTCCCCTGGAAAAACTTGAAATGACGTCCCTGAGTTAACAGCACAGCTGGGGCTGGGTTATGGTAGCTTGGTCACTTGGCGAGTTAGGTGATAAATATTAGAATGGGTTAATTGTTTTGAATTTTAAAGCAACAGTTGTTGTTGACGTGTCTTTGGTAAATACTAATGAAACCTAAAAAGATTCCACCTAAGAAATACTGATCTCTGCAGATGCAAAGCACCTGGAAATCCTCAACATTACATACAGCATTGTATTTATACTTCTTCATTCCATCTTCGTTCTACAGGCAATTGGACTCAAGACTTAAAAAACTATTATTCGTTTCCTGCAGCAAAAAAGAAAATTACTGCTCTTATTTCTTTTCTAATAGACCACGAGCATTTTCTTTTCAGATAAATTTTAGTTTTATTTTTTTTTTTTTTCCTTAACGTCAATACTATTAACTGCACCTTTTTCTTGTTCTTTCTGCTATTTATTTATTAAATTATCTACATTTCTTTTTTTTTTCTTTAATTATAATGTTTTATTATTTATATATATATATTTTTTTTCTTTTTCATTTAGTTTTTGTTATTTATATATTTTATTATTTATTCCTTTAAAAACTTTTTTCATTTGTTTTATTTATTTATTTATTTATTTTTTCCGTTACCATTATGTAAATATTTTACTTATATATTTTTTTATTTTAATTTATTATTAACCAAAATTATTTTTCTGATGTATATACCAAATTGAATGTTTACCCATGTGGGTTGTTTTGTACTTTTCACATACGTCATCCCGTAATTTGTTAAATTTAACATTGTTGAATATGTACAAAGGGATGGCGTATTTTTGAAAAAAAAAAGAAATACTAATGAAAGATTGGGTGCCATTGGATAGAGAAGTGGGACTATTTATTTGCTATTTACTTTCAAGAAATATTTATAGCACAAAGGGAAGAATATGGCACCAATGGAATCGAACCCACTACCTCCGGCTTACGAAGTGAAGCTTCTACTTAGATTTACGAAGGATTCATAGCAACTGTTAATGTATTTTCGTGTCTTTTTTTATTTGTTTGGAGCAATGTTTTAAAGTGAAAAAGAACTTCTGCTGGATTTTTAAAGGGTGTGTGCGTATTAGGGGAGTTAAAGAAAATTATTATTTGTAGGTTTGGTTAGGGTAAGTGGGCCCCCATATTAGAGCATTTCGTTTGTAAAGCCTTATACAAAAGTTTTAAAGCAAAACAGCTTCAATTTTTTGACTTATTTTATCTTGGACATTATTAATGAACACAAGTTCAGCGTCATTTCCGAAAAAAACGCTTTAAATATTTTTAACCATCGTATTCTTTACAAAATGGCATGGGGGACCCACATACTCCATAGGAAGGGGTAAGTGGGTCACCCCCCATTTATTTATATTTAAAACGAGCATAGAAAGGGGTTTATGGATCCTACCTGACAAAGTATGCAGTATTGCAGTAGGAAATATTTTTCTGTAAATGTATCCATTAATGAGATATCTACTTACATTTAAATATGGTATGACAGAAAATTATAAAATGGAATACAAAACAATTGTGTCTGTGAAATTCATTAAAAGCCGTTAGGCGTATTTTTTGCTTTTACATATGAATTAATGTTGATCAAACATAATGGAGTCGATTAAGATCATTTTTGGTAAAATATGAAAAAAAATATAGGTTGGAAAAAAATGAAAACACTTAATGGCAGCGTCTATTTGAAGATTTCTTAGTAGGAAACGTTATCATTTCATCCACAGATAATAATTCTAACATCACCTACATCCAACCAATAAAAAGTGTAGCTATTTCTATTCGTTCTATCAAATTTTTCAGTATTTTTTTCATTTGTATCATATTTTAAAATTCGACCTTCTTAATGCTTTATGGTCTTCCTTGATGCAAGTTTCACAAATACATAGTTACCAGCTTTGTCAGTTTTTGTAGCTAAACCATCAATTTCTTCTAGATCTCCATAATTATCTTTCAATTCATCGTAGAAATTGCTTCATCAAAACTGCCTTTCATTTTGAAATCATCCTTATTATGAGGGGGCCCACTTACCCTAATAGCAAAAAACAAAGGGGTAAGTGGGACCCCTAGGGTGGTTCACAAGCCTATGGTAAAAAAAAAGTTTTGTCCTAGAGGTCACGGCGGTGGCTCATTTTTTTACCTTTATCCACCCTATTATACTGCCAAAATTTCAACCTCCTAATTAAATAAAAAGACGGTGCTCAAAGCTCATATAGTTCGCCAGTTTTTGCCAATTTCAAGCGTTTTTCGGTTGAGCGGCAAAAAAAAAATTCCGGGTGTTTTCCTATCATTCTTGCTGATTCTTATGTTCAATGATGCCCTGAATCCTGATATGGCCACCCTTTTCCCACATTGCCTCCCACTTTTCGAAAATAGCGCCCCCCTCCTCTCCCATTTTCATTAGATTTCGACAATTTCATAGATATTATTTGAAGGAGAAGGAAGCATTATATTTACCATTAACATTGTTCTATAGGGCTAGAGAGGTGAAAAGTTCAAAATCATAAACACTTTTTGCAAGTAGGGAGACTCATGGGGGTATTTTCCCCTTCCCTCCGTAAAATCTTTAACATATCATCAACAACTCATTTTTTCCAGCTTCAAAATTTTGCGTATTTTTTTGTGCAACACAATAATATCGGACTGCCTTCTATGACTCCCATGTCCAAAAAATTTTTCAAGCTGTATTTTTTTTTTTTTTTTCAAAACCTTGGAAAAATCGCATGTTACATAGGAGTTGCATCGCAGATTTCCTTCCATAAAGAACCTTTCAGTATTATTTATATTCATTCCAGTTGTGTTCAAGCGATTACCGAGAAAGGGGAAATGGAGATCATATTTGAATTCAGTGGAGCATTTTACATAAGAAACAGCAAGAAAAGTTTCAGATACATTTGTTCATTTTGTGTCGAGAAGTGTTGTTATACTGAAATTTGCTAGAAGTTTTTAATTAAAGCCAAAATATTTAAATTTCTTTCTATGCAATTCAACTTTCTATGTATATTTATATATAGATTTTTTTTGGGGGGGGGGAGGGAGAGAGACTTTTAGTATTGAATATTTTATTGTCTTAGCAAGGATAAGTACTCAATTTTCTTCAACAGCAGGTAAAAAAAAACTACTTATTGTCCTCATTATTGAAAAAAATTCTGTTAAATTCTTGAATTATTTGAACATTTTCCTCAGCAACGTTATTCCCCATTATTTATTTATTGTAATTTTTTCTTTTAATTCTGTGATTGATATTATATTTGCATTCGTTGGGACGTAGGACGAAGAATGTTAGAAAATAATCTCTAATATTCATGTTTGAAAAAAATCCAATTGTTCTGTACTACACTTGCTATATTTCACATCTTTATTTTTATAATAACTTGCTTTTCTTTCAACTAGAATTTGATACAAAAAACTACGTCAAACTAATTAATTCACCAGAAAAGTGTCACAAGTACTTTAATAAAACTGTCCTAGTTGTTATTTCAATTTCCAGGTCGTTCATATCTTATAAGGTTTTTTCCAAGTTTAGATATTTCCAGAAGTTTAATAGCAAATGGAGCATCTATTAAAGTTCAATCTATTTGTTTTACTGTACAAAAAGGTGCTAAAACTGTAGGAAGTGTTGTATTTAGGCTTTTCTCTCATGATTAGATTATATGAAAAAATCTCTTTCTTATATAGGAACATACATATTTTGAGGCATATAAGAGACTGAATTTTCTCATATAGGCTCCCTAATTGACTAATAATAACTCAATTATCTCTTTATAATCAGCCAGAGTGACCATAGATTTATCTATAAAGTTATAAAAAGCTTACAGTGTTGAAGTTTCAAACTTGTTAAAGTATTTTTTAAGTTCTATGTGCAGCATTTTTTTTTTTTTTTTGTTTAATTTTTTTCCAAACATTTTTTCGCTTTAAAGTTATTAAAAAGAATAAAACTTGTGAAGAATATGATGGCCAAAGTAAGCATAAAGTAAATATTTTTCCCTAAATTTCAGATTAGTTCTATGCCAGACTAGTTACAATAGTTTAATTTGTGTAATTAGTTTTTATAGTTTAATTCATTCTTCTTGTGATACTGTTAGCACTATTAATTTAAAACTTTAAATCTTACAATTTTCTTCTCTGCATCCCACTACTTTAAAAACATAATAAACATTTTGCACAGCTCTACTACAACTCTATTTTAGAAAGCGTAAGTTTTGAAAATCATAGCACAACATATAGACGAGTAGTACTGCAATCTACATTGTATGCTGCGATCTACTAAATAATCGATTGTATCAAAGTTATTGCTATATGTATTCAAACTATTAAGAAACTTTCCAATTGTTTGAACTAATATTTATGAGTTGGAAAATGAGAATAATTGAAAAAAAATATCTTCCAAGAAAATGGTTTCTTTAGTTAGAAAAACTCAAAAATTGTGAAAATTACGAAAAAGCGTAAAAATTAAGGGTGTTTGAGCACCATCTTCCATTAAGAGTAGGGAGCTAAAATTTTAGGGGAGTGACCTCATACATAAATGTAAAAAAAGTAGGGTGCGCCTTGGTCCGTAGCAAAAAAAATTTTTTTTTGAACCACCCTAGGGACCCCCTCCCCTTAAACACTTATTAATAATACTTTGCATAAAAATTCTGATTTCAATGTGAACTTTAATTTAAACTCTACAAGAAAACTTGATGAACATAGAAAAAAATAATAAAAACTAACACGAAAACAATTCTTTGAAAAATGTTGCTTGAACTCGCAAAAAAAAATGTTTTTCGTAATTTTTTTGCCATAAATTATATGACCTAAAAAAAGTTCCATGAAACCCAAATATATGCAAAAGCAATCACTGTGATGCGATTTGACATGATCAGTACAAAAAAAGTATAAAAACTATACGCGCAAGTTAGTTTTAAGGGGAGTGGCCCACTTGCCCCTCCCACTTACCCGAACCAACCCTACTTCAGAAAGGCACAGATAGTTTGTATAACAAATAGAATTAAAAGAATATTATTTGATGTACCCCATTCTAATCAGAATCATGACAAAAGTAAATTTTGGGCAAAAGATAATAATTTTAAAGGTAACAAAACTGTACCTAAACATCTTAGCATTCACAATATTTTATAATGAAATTTGTTGTTTGCTTGTTCTCTTACTTCTAAATATATTTGTTAATGAATAAGATTAAGATATTTCCATCAAAATGCTCTCAGATGAGAAAAGTGCATGATGGCTACAATAATTAAGTAATGAAATATTCTTGCGTTGGATTATGTTTAGCGTGTTTATTTTACGTAGCTGTTTGACATTTTTAATTAAAAACATGAAGTTCAAATTTTCAAACAAGAGTTTCCTGAAAAGAAATAATCATAACAGGTAAACATGGTTTGAATTCATTAATATTTATGAATGTAAGGATGTTTGCTGAATAATGATAAGAATTTCATTTTATTTTACTTTATTTTAGCCTCAAGCTTGCTGTTTGTTATCTTTGAAACATTTCATCAGCAAGTTTTTTTTTTCTATATGCGTTTCTTATTGCGAAAATTCTAATTTAAAATCTTCTCTTTCAATAACAATTCTCGCTAAAATCCTATTTAAAATTAATGAATTTTTATGAAAAATTTACCCCTCGTTTTTCCCCACGTATTAAAGAAAAAATGCATAACACACTAAATTTAAATTCATTGAACTTATGAATTCGTCAGGAGGAAAAATTGCTATAATCAGTAGCAACTCATTAACTTCGTTTGAATTTTTTTTATTCTGCTATTTTAAAATTTCCTAATAGCTTGCTTTTTCAATTAAAAATATTTATTTAGCTAATCATTCAGAGGTGTTTGTTCTAATGCTTCCAAAAGTATTTTGCTTTCTAATTTTTGCTTCCTTTCTGGCAAAATATATTTTTAAACGAATGACGGAATAATATTAACTGGAATTGGTTTAGTATTCCGTGACAAGATGGTGAAAGAATGAAAACTGAAAAATAAGTCATTGAATTTCAATAAATAATTAATATTTTGAAGGCAGTTGTCGAGAGAGAATGCAGAAAAAAAGTGCCTAAACTAGGGATGCGACATCGAAGGCAAAACATCATTGTTTTCAAATTTAGACATCGATGGTATTGATACATCGACCAAAAAACATCGATGTTTTCAAACATCGATGTTTCAAAACATTAATCTTTTTTCCGTAAATTTCTTGCACATTTAAATTTACAGTAATACAGAAACTCCCCAATACAGTACGCCTCTTTACATCACTCAATTAGAGTTTTTTTTTTTCTCCTTGAGATTATCAACCGTTTGATATCGATGTCAATATAGAAAACTTTTTTTCGTGAAATAGGTACTGCAACTGTTGATTAACTATGTAACTTTTATTTATCGCATATTTTCATGAAACTTTTTTTTTCTGAAATGTAAAAAATTGGTATTGAAAAAAAAATTATAACGCAAAAAACGATGTTTAAAAATCATTAACCGTAAATCATCGTTAATAGTTTAAAAAAAACTTTATTTCAATTCGATAGATATTGCAACTGTTAAAGATGAATCTTTTCATTGCATATTTTTATTGCTATTTGCTGAAGTGTAAAACAGACATATAAAAAAAAAACATCGAAAGCGAAACAGTGATCCTTAAAAGACATCTTCTAACGAGATTGATAGTGTAACGGCTGATTAACGATTAAACTTTTGGCCGCATATCTTAATGATTTTTTTTTTTTTTTTTTTGCTGAAATACAAAACATTCACAAAATAATAATAATGAAATAAAGAAAATTGTAAAAAAAATGGCGAAAACAAATTAGAAATGTTTTAGAAACACCGAGAGCAAAACATCGAAAATAATCATAGAAAATAATTTCTAAGGAGATTAACACTAAAAATTCTGATTTTAGGATGGAAACTTCTTAATATGTCTGCATATCGCATATTTTTTTCAAGCTTTTTTTGCTGGATTATAAAACATCGACATGGAAAAAAACATCGAACCCAAAATATCGATGTTGGGAAAGCATCGACCCTCAAACATCGATAGTAAAAACATCAATGTTTCCAAAACATCGATATCGATGTCGCAGATCTAGCCTAAACATTTGCAGAAAATTATTTTTCTTTCATTCACGGGAAGTAGTTTGCTTAATGATAAACTTGCTGAAATATTTTACATCATGATTCTTCGTCAGAAAAAAAAACACTATTTATTAAATTCTAAATGGAAGTTTTTTTTAGCAATCAGTAAAATTCCAGTGAGCCTTGGGGAAAAAAGCAAATTAAAATGAAATGAAATTACTTAATGTGGCAACAGAAATTATTCATAAACGGTGATGAATCGAAGTAAACAACAGTGCAATTCATAGTGCAATCATTAATTTGCGTTGAAGCAACTTGAGGCAATTAAGAAAACAATGGGAAGAAAGTGGAACAATCAGCAAACGAACATAAAATATCTGTGGTAAATTTAAAGAGAAATTGCTTACGAGTTGAAATATGGAAATGTAAAACTAAAACGTGAAAACAGATGTAAATGAGAAGTTTATAACAGTTGAGAGACTGAAAAAGCTTCCTACTCAAGAGTGGAAATAAAAGAAATTTGCTACCTGATATGTTGTTTTTTTTTTTTTTTTGTTTTGTTTTTGTTTTCAAACCGATAAATACTGCAGAAGCTCAATGTTTGCTTTTATTGAAATTAAATGAAGTAAAGTGGTAGTGCAATAAAAAGGGCGAAGTGATTTGATAAGAAAAGCTTTAAGAAAAAAGGTTTTACTATTAAAATTCCTAGAACTACATTATGATTGGGCTGTAATTCTACTTATAAATTGTTTTTGCATTTTTAGATTTTTCTAGGGTTTTTTTTTTTCTTTTGCACTTTATATTTCACATTTTCACATTTTATATTTTTGCTTTTACATTACAAGCTGACACTCTAGCATATAATAATATACAATGGCCCCTTATATTCACACTGCAAAAAAGGAACTGTTTTTACAGTATAATGTCTGGCAGCTGAGGTAACAATTTAAAACTGTAAAATGCACAGTAATAAGCTGTTAAACTAACAATTTTAGTTTATTGCCGTAAAATTTAGCAATATTATACTGCAAAATAAGTGTATAATACTGGCAGACGAGATTCCAGTTTAAAACTGTAAGGTAATAAACTGTAAGGTAATAAACTGTAAAAATAGTAATTTTAGGTTTATTACTGTAAATTAGAAATTTTTACAGTTTATTTCTATAAAATTAACTGTATTATACTGTAAAAAACAACATTTATTTTTTTGCAGTGTGGTTACATAATAACTTAAAACGGCAAAAATTTAAACGCCGGGAATAAACTGCAAATGTATGCGTAAAAATGTAACACCCGAACAAATAGATTGAGAAATCTTGTAACACACACACACACAAACTCAGTCCAATATTTTCGAAAGATTAAACTTGAATTAAGCGAAATCTCCGTATTAGTTTCAAAACTTCAGCCAACATAAGCCTTCATTAGTTTTGTCCCTTGTTTGCTGAAAGTTTAATTGAATGTTTAAAATGAGACAGCTTCCCAATCTTTCCCTAATAACTCCGATTTATCATTTGTATTGACCGCATTCACCCCAGAAACCAATTCGAGTGTTTTAATTTCGTTTACGTTTCGTGTAACCTTTCCATTTAGACGACTGTTGTAAATTACGTTGTTAATTATGAATTGCTTTGGCTCTGTTATGCTGTTTAATTTGGATTGTTTTAGTACTATTTATAAGTGAGGATGGGTGTATTTGTGTGTCACCTAAGGTATCCTAGAAGAAATAAAAAAGTGATTAGCTGTACTACTGAAATAATAGTGTATTATGTAATTACACAATTTTTCTAGAACTGGGCTACAAATGAAAGCAAGACTGAGAAAATATGTTCTTAATAAAAAAATGCTATGCTGAATTTAAATGCGCGGAAATTTTTTTCCACATCATACAAAGATTATTTGTGATATAATATTGAAGTATTTAAAAAAGTGGATGTTCGCACATATGATTCGAACCTCAAAAAGTTCTTAATTGTTCATTTCTTTCTCTACAGCATTACTTATTAATCTCTATAATATGTTACTTTGTTACATATTACTTACTTATACATCCTACTTGTATCGCCATTTCAATTCTATTAGCTGAACCTTATTCGAAAAACGTAATTACATAGCAGCATTATGTGCACACCCTAGAAGCATGATCTCATCGGCCGATGATCGGCCATTCATCGAAATCCGATGAAATTCTCGTCGGCCGATGATCGGATTCGATAAGTTCTCATCGGGAATTGCTCCAATATGTCTCATCGGCCAAATAGAATCCGAGCAGCAAAATCCGATGAACTTTGCTCGAAATACGATGAGATTTGGAGCAATTTACGAGCAGTACAGTCCCGTGCCGATGAATTCAGGATCAATTTTGGATGCTCGGCTTATTTTCATCGGGAAAGTAGATCGGAAGGATATCGCTTTCCGATGAAAAGTAGCTCATCGAAAACCGTGCTCGGATACTGATCGGAACGATGTCATCGTGTGTTACGGGATCAGTTTACGAGGAGTTTGATGATCGGCCGAGCAAAATCCGATGAGTTGATGCTACTTGGGCAAAACGACCAAAACTTGTCTATCTTTCATCAATTATAAATCACGTGTAATGAAAGCTAATAAAATAACATCTATTAACAGGGTTTTACTAAGACTAAAGTTGAGTCCGCATTACAGTCGCTTCACAAGATTTTATGGCTTAAAATTAGACATATGGGCAGTTAGTTTCATTTTGATTTAAAAAAAAGCATAAATTGCTGGAAAAAGCAGCCTGCGAAAGCTATCCTAAATCCTTGCTGTATTTTACGAACTTTATGAATAGCATGGTCTTTACTTATACGAAGGGCCAGAGGGAAAAAGATGAAAGTCACTTTTTCGTCAATTTTGAGATACTAGCGCTATCTAGGGGCTATGAAGGACTAATATCATCTGGTAGAACAACAAGGGAGAAAAAAGATAAGAAGCGACCGAAATGTGTACGAAAACTCGAAAAACTACACAAGGAGCTACGAGAAAACAAACTTTGTTCTTCGTTTTTTTCGAAATCACTTTTTGGTCACTTTCATCTTTTTTCCCCCTGGCCCTTCATATATAATGCAGCTTAATTTTGAAGATTTCTTGAAACATTCTTTACATGATGATAGTTTAGCTCCATAACTGACGTATCTTATGAGACACGTCCGTTACAAAAAAAAAATATATGTTATTTAAATATTTTTTCTAGAAATCATCAAAATTTAATTTCTTTATATAGAAGTAGAAACCATGCTCTGCATTAAGTAAATAAAACTATTATTTAATGAATTTTTAGCCTTTGTAAGTTGTTATGTGAAAAACTGATACGTTTCTTAACGTAGAATTGCGCTGTTCACAAAATTTCATTTGAAAAACATTTTTTTCGGTATTTAAGCTCAATAAATTCGTAATCTGAAGTTCATTTGATCTGAAGAACTTTACTGGGAATAAGACGTTTTTTGCTAATTCTTAGCTCAATAAATTCGTCTCAAACCTAAGAATTAGCAAAAAACGTCTTATTCCCAGTAAAGTTCTTCAGATCAAATTAACTTCAGATTAGATCTGTGGTAGTTAAACTTGCTGTATATGGTATTTACAGGATTTTTTTTCTCTACAAAAAAAATATGAAAGAAAATTGCTCAAAGACTAATTCTTTCTCTCACAAAATGCAGACCTAAAAAAAAAAAAAAAACTGGACCAACCCCTGACTAACCAAATCCGTAGCCATATTTTAAACTACTCCACTAACGAAACAATACAAATAAACACAAAACTAACCGTTCACCAATCTACTTTCATTAGGACATTCAGAACTTCCTCGGCAATAAGAATAAGTCTTTCTTCAAAGGCAGCTCAATCAAGTTCTTTCAATGTTGTCCGAACGATCAAACGCTGTTATCCCTCCGCTATTGACAGACCGAGACAAGATCTCCTCTTCCGGTTGTTTTCCACGTGCAAACAATGGGAAGAAAGCCCCGTTCCTCCTCTCGAAAGGTTAAGCTGTTTGCCTCCCTTGTTAGGAGAGGGGCTGAGGAGAATGTAAGAAAGGATCGTACTTCTTTCTCCTCTGTAATTCGGGTAAATAATAAAGCAATGATGATGCGAGGGTTTCTACCATAATTTTACCCTTTTTTCATGAAAAAAGCCAGATAAATGAAATTCGCTAAGAAGAGAAAGATGAATTTGTTTCTGACAATTTAACGATATCACATTCAAGGATGGTTGCCAGGCCTTTTTTTTGGGGGGGGGGCTGTTTTCTCTTCGAATTTCTAAGCTCAATGAGGGATGTTAGCATCTAGCACTAAGTACTCCAGAAATCCCTGCACCTTCTACTAACTTTTGATTTACCGACTTGGAATGGGTCTCTACGGTATTTAGTTAAAAGCAAAAATTGACATGCGTTCTGGAATAAACAAACAACTGCCTATTTTCAAATAATGCAGATTATCTAAGTAATTACACAAAAAAAATGGTTTCTGAGATTTTGACACATAACTCTAAAGTCTAGATCATCTTTACTTTACCTTGATAATATGTAGGGTAAAAATGTCTGCACTTAAGGGGTTACATATTCCCATACAAATAAGATTCTTTTTAAGAGCCATACAACTAGGATCCTTTTTAAGAGCCATACAAATAAGATCCTTTTTAAGAGCCATACAAATAAGATCCTTTTTAACAGGCATATACAATTAAGATCCTTTTTAAGAGCCATACAAATAAGATCCTTTTTAAGAGCCATACAAATAAGATCTTTTTTAAGAGCCATACAAATAAGATCCTTTTTAACAGCCATATACAATTAAGATCCTTTTTAGGAGCCATACAAATAAGATCTTTTTTAAGAGCCATACAAATAAGATCTTTTTTAAAGGCCATACAAATAAGATCCTTTTTAAGAGAAATACAAATAAGATCCTTTTCTCCGAAATTCTGTAGAAATAATTTTATTTCTTCTTAGACAGCATCAAACAACTTTTTTTTTCAAAGATGCAGAATTTGGACTGTTATTATCTAATTATTCAGTGAAATACAAATGTCATTTTCCGAAAAAAAAAAAAAAGCGAATAACGTCCTTATTCGAAACAAGTATCTGATGCCTAGAATTATCATTTCAAGAATAGCTTTCCTGCAATTCTTTACTCTGAACTTATTCCAAGTAAATCCTGCATTTTTTCCATTCAGTTATGCCTTGACAGTTCATTGCTACAGGTTTATAATGTATCATTAAATGTTTGTTTTTCTTTTTAAATTTTCCAGTGAAAAATCGCGAATATTGAAGCAGTAAGGCAGTTGTTTTACGTGGAAATCTTAAGTTGTCCATGATTTTGTATTTCTTATAAGAATGGAAATGCGTGCTGGATCTTCAAAACTAAACAAAAGCAGTTATAACAAACTGAAGAACATACTGTCAGAAATCAATGTAATTAATTCAAACTATGCAAAGGAATTTGACAAAAGACTGAAAAGTCATAAACACTTGCTTCTAATGAGATATTCGGAATAATGCCGCCACGGTATATCAGAAAAAATCAATTTTTTCGGGTTTATATAAAAGTTGCAGTTTTGACATGCATTAAAATTGTCTGCTTCTAGCTTAGCCCATTAACGTCCGACATTTTTTTTTTCCAAAGATATTTTGTATACTGGTTACAAACTGTTTAATGGACAGGAAAAATTATAAAAAGAATATTATGTAAAAAATATTTTTTTTATATAAAGGAAAGAAAAATAGTCACCTAAAAGGGACGCTAGGCATCAGAGGGTACATACTTTTTTTTCTAATTTTTTTTTCCGCCTACGATATAATATTTGAAAAGACATTTTATAAAGAGAAATAAAATCAGTAATTAACATAAACTGGGAAGTTGGAAATAACTTTTAAAACATAGCTTTTTTTCTTGAGATTGCGTACGATGTCATTTTTGATAAAGATCATATTAAAACTGCTACAGAACACACTTTACAATGCTTATGTGCTGAAATCTGTTATTAACGAATTGAAATTACACCAAGGTACTAACTGAACACTATTATTTGGTTGAAATGTTCATTTTGGGGAAATTCAGACCCTTTCTTGGACCGTCCCTAAAAAGGACGCTAGGCATTAATGGGTTAAAATTGTCTTCTTCTAGCTTAAATTGTGGTTTCCACAACTATCAGTCACCCGTTTGCTTTGAGAAAAATGATACGCATGCCTTGAAATGATGTCCCTATTCAAGTTTTTAATACCACTTTTCACGTGTAACGTCGCCACAGCCACCTCACACTCCTATACACATACACACACACAGCGCGACACACACACACACCTATCGCAAGTCATCACTGCGAATAACATAATTTGAATTCGAGTCGTCAAAATTCATTGTTATTACTTTTATTTATTTATTTTATTTACTTATTTATTTTATTTACTTATTTATTTTATTTACTTATTTATTTATTTATTTTATTTATTAATAATTTATTTATTTTTATTTTTATTTATTTTATCTTTATTTATTTTTTTATTTTTTTTAATATAAAAATCAACGAATTCCATTTTAAAAGCTAATTTTTATTTCAAAATTCAAAAGAAAAGAAAAAGCCTAGTTTATTTTAAATAACCCTTCATGTGTCAACTAATGGCTTTGCAAAGCAAGAGATGCATAGTTTTTGATGAACACAACCATAAAAATGATTATGTTTTCCCACCACACAATTCTTTTCTCGACATTGATGCAATGCGTGTCATAAATCACCCTTGGAATTTCATAAGAATGATGTGAAATCTAAAAAAGACGGAAACTCTTCCGCAAGTGTGGAAGAATGATCAAAATGAAAAATATTTTCTGCAGAATTTTTGCTAAGTTTGGACAAGAGAAAACACTTCTTTCCGAAGATATTTTTTTTAACTAGCTTCCAAGAACTATAAAACTAAGCTTTGGGTGTCAGACACGAATATTTTTGCATTAAAACTTAAACTTTTGATCTTTAATTACTCCTCACCGACGGATCATTATTGTAATAAAACACCGATACATAACAGCAGTTGAAATATGCTGCATTACCATTACAGTGAACTCTTACTAGTACGCCGCCTCATTTATGCGCATTTTTCAATTATACGACGATTTTAAACGGTCCCAGCACATTCCATAGCAAAATAATGATAGTATCATTCGTTTATGCGCCGTTCTAAACATAAATATTTCACTAATACGCCAAATTTTCTATAAAATGTAAAAAACTTAATTTATTTTTTTAAAAAAATAAGCATTTTCCTTTACTTTCCTCTTTAATCTTTCGCCTTTATTGCTCACGGAAGGCATTTTTCCCGCATGAACTAGAGTTCGGAGAGGGACAATTATCTATTATGCATTATTTTAAAGGGAACAGTTTATAATTAGGTATGCTACAATTTTTGTTTTTTCTTTATCATTGTAGTTATGTCACAATAATTGCCAGACCGTAGTAATATGTCTCTTTTCAACAGAAACATTCTTATTCATTCTCTCATTAGAAACTATGTTGCGATTTAGCCCTTTAAATAGCTTGTTCACTTATACGTCTCTCTCACTTGTGCGCCTATTTATTTTGGTCCCTTAGGCCGGCGTATAAGTGAGGGTTCACTGTATTTACAAAAAGCAAAAATACTCTGTAAAATCGAAAGGCGCGCTTAGCACCGTTGAACGTTTCTATTGCAAAAAGGGGTGACAGCTTGATTAAGAAAATGCACCACGGAAGCATTTCCGCTTAGTCCGATATTATTTTTGTTTTCTAGAACTGCTAAGGAAAGGGAATAAATTAAAAAAGAAAAAAAAATCAACGCAAACCAACTCGTCAAATAAAGGAGCCCAACGAAAAACGAAAAACAAAGCAAAATCTAGTCACATAATTGATCTCTCTTATCCCATCACTCCTATTCTGACAAAATCAGTAGAGACCTGAGGCATGCGCAAAAGCGCCCGAGGTCGCCGGAAAAAAATATCAAACTATTGATTTCACTAGAGAAATAAACTAAAAGTTTCCTATCTCATATATATATATCAAATATATCAAATCTTTATTGTGTTTTGTTTCACTTTAACCCTCTCTGCACCCTGGACCTCATATGAGGCTCCTACTTTTGAACTCAATTTTGGAAGAAGTGAACACTTAAAATGATTTTTTTTTCCGTCAGTGACTCCACCTATTCATGTAGATCACATATGAGGCTCCTAAGTGAAAAAAAAATCATTTTAAGTGTTTATTTCTTCCAAAATTGAGTTCAAAAGTAGGAGCCTCATATGAGGTCCAGGGTGCAGAGAGGGTTAGGGTCATTCCATAGAAATGTCAACCTCAGCCGAAGATAAAAAAAAATACTGAAGTGAAAAAAGTATTAAAGAAAAATAAATAAATAAAAATCATACAACATAAGAAGTTTTTAAAAAAAATGAAAAAGTATTGTAATTATCACTGACATTAGCCATAAAAAATAGTTTATAGTGTGTTTACTGCTTGTTATTCGATCGTTACGTTAGTCACGTTACGTTAGTCACACTTAGACTCTTTTTCAATGAGGGGCTATTAAGTGGCATCGAGAGACGCTCTTCCTAGCTAGTGAAGTCTAAAATATTCAGTATCCAGCTATTGAGAAAATGCCTCTTTTGCAATTCTATCTATTTTTCTTCGTTTGTGTCTCTGGGAGTGATCAAATCTCAGTGCTTTAAATTGCAATCTTAAATAGGAACTCGTCAAATTAGGGGAACGGAAAGTAATGTCGTTTCATTCAAACACTGTCAAAAATGAATGTTGTTTTTGCAGAATAATCCAGCTAATTTTACAGTAATTCTATAGCAATAAACTGTAAAATTACTAATTTTACAATAGTAAACTGTAAAAATGCTAGTTTTCAGTAATAAACTGTAAAATTGCTGGTTTACAGTAATAAACTGCAATACTGTGAAATTGTAAATTTCATACTTTATTACTGTGCATTTTACAGATTTAGGCATTGATTCAAGTGAAACAGGCCATCGCAAATTACAATCGCTACTGGAACTGAATTACATTAGAACGTTTCTTGATAAAAACATCGTGACGTCAGCGTGACGTTTGCCTATGAAAAACGAGCTAGATAAAACGTCACAGCCTACTTGGCGAATAAGAGGAGATCGCTGAGTGCTTGTGAGCTCTTATTGGCTCCACCCGTAGTGACGTCATGATAAGTTAAGTTGATGATAATGTAATTCACTTCCAGTAGCGATTGCAATTCGAAGCGATCGCAGTGCTGTTTTACTTGAATCCCTGCCTTAACCAGTAACCTTTACAGCCAGTATTACAATAATGATTTTACAGTATAATACAGATAATTTTACAGTTTATTACCATGCTTTTACAGTTTTAAACTGGAATCTCTGCTGACAGTACACCTCTAAAAAATGAACAGTTTTTTTTACAGTATAATACTGACAGCCGAGGTTCCAATTTAAAACTGTAAAATGCACAATTAGCAATTAAAACTAGCAATATTACAGTTTCTTACTGTGAAGCTAGCAATTTTACAGTTTATTGCCGTAAAATTATCTACCAATTTTAACCCTTCACTGCACGGTGTGCCAGATCTGGCACAAACCAAATAAACCCTCATATATTCCTATGATTTTTAAATGCAGTTAAACTGAGTTTTGTGCCCCTTCTGGAACATTGCTATAACAGTTTAGTGTGATTTTTATGCACTAGTTAGTTGCACTAGTCTAGGTATTACAGTTCTTGCTTTTGAAAGAAAGAGTGTCTGCATTTCCGTTAGAAGTGTGCTTAGTCATTATTTCCTTTGTTCTAAAAATGTTTAAATACACTTAGTGGAAAGTTTGTTTATACCACTTATGGCACAAAACACATTGTAGATTATTAAGCTTATAGTATACAAAGCATATGGGTCATTCCATTTTAAATCAACAAATTTTCAAAAAAGTTGTTGCATCACCATTTTTGATTTTGATGAAAATTAGCATGTGTATTCCTTTTAATTCCCAGAGCTCAAAATAGTGTTCATTTTATTTTTAAAAAATTTACCCTTTGATATATAGGCCATTTTTGTTGTTGGCAACAGCGAAAATCGGGCGTTTTGATGCTTTGTCTTATGAACTATAACTTTTTTTCTATTAAAGATTTTGAGTTCAAATATAGCTCATTGGAAAGCTAAGAAAAAGATCTTTTTATATATGCTATTAATAAATTTCAGATTTAAAAAAGATATTTATTTTTTCAAGGTCAAAGTTCACGACGAAAATAACATTTTTTACTACTTTCGAGCATTAAAAAACCCATGAAGGGTTCAAAGTAACAAGCCGATTTTTTCATCACATATTCATAGTCATGGTTACTTATTGTATTAAAAAAATTGGCTTGTTACTCCACCCCCTTTATGAGATATGCCCCCCCAAAGTTGTAAATTTTTTAAAAAATCCAATTTTCAACGCTAAAAAAATGCATGTGGGGGGCAAGATAAAAATTTTTTTATATGTGGTATGTTAAGTACTTTTTACCAGCTTTCTAATGAAACAAAAGTTGCTTTGTTATTCAAAGGCGTTTGGCAGATATAAGGGACTGAACTTTCAAAAAATTGCACAAAAACAACACGATTATTTTCATTTTTTGAAATCTTTTTTTTATTTAAATGTAATTATATACCTTATTCTTTGCTTTTAATGCTAAAAAAAGACTAAGAAGAGTAATGAAGAAACATATTTAAAGTTTTATAAGATAATTTAATATTTTTAACACCTAGGAATATAGAATGCACCTGAGAACTAGGTGTAAAACTATTGAAACTGTTTGTAGGGGAGAGTGGTAATGAATGGGCCATGGTGGTGAATGAGCCACTAACAAAATATGAAAAAGTATTTGCATGAATTTTTTTTTGATGCCACTAATAGATGTAGCTATTTGTTCTACTAAACTCATCCAATTTTCATTCGTTTGCTCTGAGCCATTTTCAAACTAGAGGTGCATGGTCAAGAATCTGACTGAAAAGTAAGTTTTTCCCTTTTTAGTAAAACATTTCCTAGCTAAAATGTACCAAGTATTTCATTGCAAACGTATGTATAAGCTAGTCTTTCCATATCTATAAACTAATCTTAAGATGTATTTTGATGTTATATAAATTCAATATACTCAAAAAACCTAAATGTATTCAAAAAGTATAGGTGGGGCTGAATGGGCCACTATGTCATGGTAATGAATGGGCCACCTAAATATTGTTTTTTTCCTTTTCTTTGGATTTTCGCATTAATATGAAACACAACTGACTGTCATAGATAAAGATTACTGTCGTCAAAATAGGTTTGTAGTAACTTCTAAATATAATTTGCAGATCTATATTATATTCCTATAGTACAATAGACCTCTGGTCGCAGTGCGTGGCTTGAAAAAGCCTCCCTCTCTCCTTCATATTATATTCCTCACAGTACAATTTCATTTTCTTTTTTGGTAACTTAAGTTAGATATTTCTTATTCCCGATATCTAGTAAATTAAAAAAAAAAAATTGAATTTTGACAAGTTTGAAAATGAAGATGAAGTTTTTGAAAGTGATTTTTAACATTATTTTTGAAATATATAAATTTTGTTAAATCATAGTGTGTATTATCTGTTATTTTTTTATATATATTTGATGTTATTTATTTCTTACAATCTCATTATTTAGTCATTTTTCTGCTACAATTGCTATGCATCAGTTTTATTTTAATTGCATCAGTTTTGATGTTTATATAATTTTAAATCAGTATGATTTTCTATCATCATGTCAAATGCCACATTTATTTTGTCATATTCAGCAAATAAAAGATTAAATCCACATGTTTTCATTGAATTCATTTAGTGGCCCATTCATTACCTTCGATGGCCCATTCAATCCCATAGGTGGTGTTGTATGGGCCAAATTTCAAAATTTTTATTTTCTATTATAATTCATTATAGACAGGTGCTAATCCAACTTTTATGATTTTTTTAGATAGCCAGATAAGTAAAGTAACCAAAACACCAATTTAGAGTTAAAACAAAGTGTTAGAAAAAATTACAAAAATTCAAAACCAAAAAGTGGCCCATTCATTACCACTCTCCCCTACCTACCAGCAAGAAGTTCCATAAAGGTGGTAAAATTTGGCAAGAAATTTTTTTGCATGGTAGGTGCAAACAGTTTCAATAGTTTTACACCTAGTTCTCAGGTGCAGTAAAGTTTTATCATTATCACTGTACTCAGAAATACTATTTACAGTAGACTGCCTACTGTAACTTAAAATATTACAATCATCATTCTCAAAAACTCCTATGGAGCATTTAGGGTTATCCATAACTTATTCACTGTTTACACGTAGAAAGACAAATTTAAATTTATATTTAAGGATTCTAAAGAATTTCTTCTTTTACCTTTAACAAAACATTCTGTGAATATGAATGAACTTGAAATGAAAAGAAATCACATCAGCTTCACAGGATTTTACAGGAGAAACACTAGCTCAACAACCTACTTCTTTCAGAATTTGAAAGACAACTGAGATACACATGTGAGAGCAAGTCAGGACAAGGAAAACCACATGGTATGAACAAACCTGGACAAGTTGAGAAATGCTCAGTCCTGTTGTAGGTAGCAATCAGATGTTTAAAAATCAGACAAGTTTAGTGGTATTCTATCTTCCCAGGTGTTAAAAATATTAAATTATCTTATTAAACTTTAAATATGTTTCTTCATTGCTCTTCTTAGTCTTTTTTTAGCATTAAAGGCAAAGAATAAGGTATATAATTACATTTAAATAAAAAAAAGATTTAAAAAATGAAAATAATCGTGTTGTTTTTGTGCAATTTTTTGAAAGTTCAGTCCTTTATATCTGCCAAACGCCTTTGAATAACAAAGCAACTTTTATTTTATTAGAAAGCTGGTAAAAAGTACTTAACATACCACATATAAATTTTTTTTATCTTGCCCCCCATATGCATTTTTTTAACGTTGAAAATTGGATTTTTTAAAAAATTTACAACTTTGGGGGGGCATATCTCATAAAGGGGGTGGAGTAACAAACCAATATTTTTTATACAGTAAGTAACCATGACTATGAATATATGATGAAAAAATCGGCTTGTTACTTTTAACCCTTCATGGGTTTTTTAATGTTCGAAAGTAGTAAAAAAAGTCATTTTCGTCGTGAGCTTTGACCTAAAAAAAAAAAATATTTTTTTTTAAATCTGAAATTGATTGATAGCATATATAAAAAGATATTTTTCTTAGCTTTCCAATGAGCTATATTTCAGCTCAAAATCTTTGATAGAAAAAAAGTTATAGTTCATCAAACAAAGCATCAAAACGCCCAATTTTCGCTGTTGCTAACAACAAAAAATGGCCTATATATCAAAGGGTAATTTTTTTTAAATCAAAATGAACCCTGTTTTGAGCTCTGGGAAGTAAAAGGAATACACATGCAAATTTTCATCAAAATCAAAAATGGTGATGCGCACCCCATTTGTTGATATGCTATGTGCTTTGTGCCATATATAGAACAAACAATTAAAACATCATTTTTGGTGCACATTTTTAAGATTAATTTTTTTCTTCATTTTTCCTGAACTCAGGGCTATTTAAAAGGTAACAAAAGATTTTTTTCATGAAAATATAAAAAATCGTGCAGTGAAGGGTTAATAAATTTTTACTATAAAATTAGCTGTATTATACTGTAAAAACAATTCATTGCTTGCAGTGTACAATAAAAAAAAAGTGATCCATCTTTCAAGTTTTTTTTACCTTATCTAAGCAGCAAAGAAAAGAAAGAAAAACAGAAAAAGAAAGAGGCACAGACAGTTGTTCGCAGATGAAAATTAACGAGAGCTCGCGGAGCAAGTTAATTTTTATTGATAGAATACAATTGTTTGCAAGGAAATAAAGAGTCTACTAAGAGAACTCCGTGAAAATCAATTCCGGGTACTGACTCTTTTTCGATGAGGAGCTATTAGGTGGCATCGAGAAAGGTTCTTCCGAAGTGAAGTCTAAAATATTCAGAACCCAGCTATTGAGAAAATGCCTCTTTTGCAATTGTATCTATTTTTCTTCATTTGTGTCTCTGGGAGTGATCAAATCTCGGTGAAATAAATTGCAATCTTATATAGTTCGCGTCATGCAATAAACTCCGGATTATCCGAGGGGCTTTCAAATTTTTGTTTTCTTTCTTCCTTTTTTTTTTTTTTTTTTTTTTTTTTTTTTTTTACTGTGGTGGGTTACTGAATGCCGAAAAATGCCTTTCTTTTTTTTTTACTCTGATGGGTTACTGAATGCCGAAAAATGCCTTTCTTTTTTTTTTACTCTGATGGGTTACTGAATGCCGAAAAATGCCTTTCTTCTTTTTTGTACTGTGTAGGGTTACTGAATGCCTAAAAATGCCTTTATTATTTTTTTTTATCGTGATGGGTTACTGAATGCCGAAAAATGCCTTTCTTTTTTTTTTTTACTCTGATGGGTTACTGAATGCCGAAAAATGCCTTTCTTCTTTTTTGTACTGTGTAGGGTTACTGAATGCCTAAAAATGCCTTTATTATTTTTTTTTATCGTGATGGGTTACTGAATGCCGAAAAATGCCTTCCTTTTTTTTTTACTGTGGTGGGTTACTGAATGCCGAAAAATGCCTTTCTTCTTTTTTTTTACTGTGATGGGTTACTGAATGCCGAAAAATGCCTTTCTTTTCTTTTTTTTCTGTGATATGTTACTGAATGCCGAAAAATGCCTCTCTTCTTTTTTTTTTACTGTGGTGAGTTACTGAATGCCGAAAAATGCCTTTCTTCTTTTTTTACTGTGGTGGGTTACTGAATGCCGAAAAATGCCTTTCTTCTTTTTTTACTGTGGTAGGTTACTGAATGCCGAAAAATGCCTTTCTTCTTTTTTTTTACTGTGATGGGTTACTGAATGCCGAAACGAATGCCGAAAAATGCCTTTCTTCTTTTTTGTACTGTATAGGGTTACTGAATGCCTAAAAATGCCTTTATTATTTTTTTTTATCGTGATGGGTTACTGAATGCCGAAAAATACCTTTCTTCTTTTTTTTTTACTGTGGTGGGTTACTGAATGCCGAAAAATGCCTCTATTCTTTTTTTTTTACTGTGATGGGTTACTGAATGCCGAAAAATGCCTTTCTTTTTTTTTTACTGTGGTGGGTTACTGAATGCCGAAAAATGCCTTTCTTTTTTTTTTACTGTGGTGGGTTACTAAATGCAGAAAAATACCTTTCTTCTTTTTTTTACTGCGATGGGTTACTGAATGCCGAAAAATGCCTTTCTTCTTTTTTGTACTGTGTAGGGTTACAGAATGCCTAAAAATGCCTTTATTATTTTTTTTTACTATGGTGGGTTACTGAATGCCGAAAAATGCCTTCCTTTTTTTTTACTATGGTGGGTTACTGAATGCCGAAAAATGCCTTTCTTCTTTTTTTTACTGTGATGGGTTACTGAATGCCGAAAAATGCCTTTCTTTTCTTTTTTTCTGTGATATGTTACTGAATGCCGAAAAATGCCTCTCTTCTTTTTTTTACTGTGGTGAGTAACTGAATGCCGAAAAATGCCTTTCTTCTTTTTTTACTGTGATGGGTTACTGAATGCCGAAAAATGCCTTTCTTCTTTTTTTTACTGTGATGGGTTACTGAATGCCGAAAAATGCACTCATTTGAAGTTTGTCCAGCTTGCACCCATTTTAAAATCAGTTACGAAGCAGCCCTCACTCATTTCGATGCACTTATGAAACATTCAGAGGAGCAGGACATCGCTTTGTGACAAAATACTATTTTTACAAAATCAATCAAAAATTGAGAAGAATTTCGAAATGAAAAAAGGGTATAATAAAACCGTGACGAGATGGCACCTGTCAATCAAATGAGAAATCAAATCCATTCCTGAAAATAGGTAAAGAAGGAAGAAATTGATGCATCATACCATATTTCTGAATTTAGCTGCATTTTGGCAATCTGACAATTTGTATTTACAGAAGAGGGAATAATTCTTTAACCATTTGAGGTCAAAAAAGATTGTAGTAAACCATTCTAAATTTAGCGTCTGCAAAATATATTTTACTTCATTATTAATTTATTTCAACATAAATCGTAGTAAATGGCTTGAGTGAACAAATTTAGCTCTTACTTTATCGTTTGCTGGTTGAAGTTTGTTGATGTTTATTGTTTTTATTATCATTGTGAAGAATAATGTACGAAATTTCGATGACTAAAACCTAAAATTTTAGAATCAGTTGAATTTAAAAGAAAAAATTGCTCCAAATATATTTTTGTAATGTGATTATTTATTATTGGAATGTAATTTGCAGCAGTAATTGAATTTAGTTGGCGAAAAAGTAAAAATGACAAGCACTACATTCTTTATTGCAACCCTAATTTTGCAAATTTTCAATTCAAATTAATTATTGGATTCGTTGCAGTCCTTGACCAATGGTACAGGGAGAGGTGAAACAAAGACCCACCCACTTACACAGACTATGAGCTGTCCAATGAGACATCTGCCTTGACCGTGCAAAATTAAAATGTTTTATCTCTTTGGATAATTTCTTAAATTGGATGACGTATTGAAGATGAGCAAAGTGACATCTTTAAGTTCTACAACCAATACCAGAATTGCGAATTCCATTCTTCTATTTCCATCTGCGTATCACCCCTTCATGAAAATGGACAATTCTAAAAAAAGGAGGAGTCAAGTGCCATCTCGTCAAAGCCAGACTTTATTTACGCATTAACTCCACCACAGCTACTGGTTGGGAGTTTTTAGTTTTATTTATTTTTTTTTTTTGGCAGTTTTAGATAATTGTGTGCACGTGCAAACAACAACTATTCCCTCCCCAATCCCCGAAAAAAACAAATAAACCGCCAAATCTGTAGCTGCGGTGGAGTTAACCCATTTATGCCGAAGTTTTTTTTTCACATTTTTTTTAAATTTTTTATCTGCTTAAAACTTGGAAATGGTTTACATACATTTTATGCTTAAAATAGTTCGCCGTTGCCATATTTATTAAGTTATTTAACGTCCTGTTTATGGGATATTTTGCAGATATGTGAGCAAAATACGACCTTACTTGACTTTACTTTTGCAAAGTAACATTACAGAAGGCATCTGTGATCAATTTTAAGCAAATCATTTTAAAATAGTTTATTTTATGAAAAATAAGTTCGCAAAAAAAACTTACTTTCTGTGGCTACCCATGCTGGATCGTTGCTTGACTGATTTGTCTGAAAATAGCTGTCAATAAATAAACTCTGATGTCCAACTAGTGGTTCTATCTGGTTTTCTCAAGAAGAAGGACTATTTAACTTGTGAAAAACAGCTTTAGTAAAATGATATACCCATTACAGGTTTTTGTATGCAGTAACTAACAAGCGTCCCGTTTTTAGGCCACTGGTCATAAATGGGTTAATAGTAAGGGGGCTACGGGAAAAGAAACTGCATTTTGTGATAAAAGCATGAAACTTGGTAGGTTTGTAGACAATGTATAAAAAAACATTTTTAGAAGGGGAGCCAATCGGAAAGCCCCCCCAAACCCCTCTTAGCGGCCATTTTTGGTCCAAAACTAGAAATAGCGCTTTTTTGTAATTATTATTATTATTTTCTTCTTAAATCATTGGCTATGTCATTACATAGGCGTTTATTGTATTTTTTATCGTTTAAAGCTCCACTTAGAGACTAATTTTAAAAAGAACAACCCAAAAATGCTTTTTTTTTGGCAAATCGATATTTTTTAAGAATAAATTCGTGGAAGTGAATTTCCTCCCCCCATAAATGCATTAATGGTTTAAGAATGTAAATATACATTAAATAAATGTTTAAAAAAAGTAGGGTGCCGGTTATCCGGATCCTAATTGACCGAACCGTCCAATTATCCGGTCATGATACCTCTCATTTTTATGTCTAAGCACACATTATCGAAAATGTTCCCCAAGGGTACAAAGGCACAAGAACTTGAGGGAAAAGTTAATGTCAAGATAGCATGATTCTACCAAAATACAATTTAAAGTTTCAATTTCAGAAATTTTAAAGTTTTAGTTTTAAATTTATTTTTCCTCTAATTTTTATTATTGTTGCCGTTGCTGATTTTTTTTCTTCAAATATGGTCGTTCATTAGGTGACGAATATTTTCCAGTGTGTTTATCATTGGTAACATGTGTCATTGTTCATATGTTCCCGTAAATGCTATTTATATGGATCGAGATTAGGAAAGATGCTCATATTTTTATAAGTTACGGTTTCTCATAATCTTGTGGTTTCAAAAGTATTGTTTTAAATGCATTTATTTTAATTTTGTTTAAGTGTTAAAGTTTAAATGGTAAACTTTAATGGTTAAAAATTTAAATGGCATGGTTAAAGCTTTAATGGTTTAAAAGTTTTAATGGCAACCAGGGGTTATATTTGGTAAAAACAACCCCAGGAAATTTTGTTTTTACCAAAATTATTACAACAGATATTTACTGGATAAGATTTATTTTCTGTTCGAAATTAACTCCAAAAAAATCTATTGTGCCCTGCAGCAACTTTAAATGTATCAGTCTTGTACTGAGGTTATGAAACAATGTTCGAAATTCTGTCAAAACAGGCAAAAATTAGGCAATTATCAGACTTCGTAAATGTAGGTAGATTTAAATTTGAAGAATTATTTGTATCAGAAAAAATTAATGAAAAGAGGGATAAGTGGCATAAATCTTGTATCTTGAGATATAACAGTACAAAAGTCAGAAGAGCTGAAGAAAGAAAAAGAAAGGAAAACTTTGAAGAGTGCCACGTAAGTAAATATTTTGAAGAGGCTTCAGTTCAGCAGAAGAGAAAGAAATGCACTTCATCCTTTCCAGATTTGTGTTTCTTTTTTTGATAAGCCTGGTGAAAATAGACAGGAGTTACATCTAGTTCTGACGAAATCAGTTGACAGAAAATACGAAATTGCGTGTTGGTAAAAGCAGACAGTACGCTCACTGCTGAGTTGGCGCAAGTTGACATAATAGCTCAAGAATGCAAGTACCACCGTACTTGCATTCGTAAAACTTTACTTGTAAAACTTTATCACTCATGAAGGACGGACAGCAAATGATTGTTCTGAGGAAAATATTTATTCACGAATTGAATTAATTGCCCTACACCGAGTAATAAGTGTAGGGCAATTACTTATTACTCGGTAATAAGTAAGTAGATTTTGAGTAATTTCTTACTTACAAAATCTTAGAGTTAACAAAGGTCATAAGTATCCAATTTTCAGAATATTCGTTCTACTAAAATATTATTCTGAAGGAATAGAAGACTTATGCTACAACACAATTTATCAATCGAAAACAAATTTGCTAATGATGTTGTCAATACCGGGCTTAGAGCAAAGATATTATCACACTTCGGACATGGACATATGCATGCAGAGAAATCAGGCTTTAAATATGTTTTAGTTTGTAAAGGTAAGTGAATCAATATGTGTCTCCAGTACTAGCAGTTTCGAAGATGCTCTCGCAAGTGACATGATAGTGAATTCCACTAGGACATGCATTTGAAAGTCAACTGCCAGCGTCGAAGGCGGATTTGAAGAGTCAGCAAGAAACTGTTGATCCTCTTCTTCCGTCCTTTTAAATAACTTGTTATATGGTACTTGCAATATTGATGATCTTCCTTCTCAACCATTACTTGCAATTTGTCAGTTGTATTTAATATGCATATATATATACTTCAAACAAATTAACAAAGCAAACTATCAAGCATCAAGTAAACAAGGAACAACCAATACCTGTTTATTTGGCCATTAAAGTACACGAACAGAATAGAAGAAAAAGTCTTATTGACATAATGCATATTTTGGAACTTTTCATTTCTTACTCAAGGCTTCTAAAGATTTCTACTGGACTCTGCAAAGCATCAGTTAAACAAATTGATAAATATAAAAGTACATTTCCCTCACATTTCAGAATCTTTGTTTTTACACCGACCGCGCACGATAATTTTTATTGTAACTCTAGTAGTACAACAAACAAGGACTCTTTCCATAGAACAAGCATTTCATTGTTTCAGCATGTGCCATTTCAGCAGCAAGGCTCAAAAATTCCTCTTGTATTTTCCGAAATACCATCTTCTAAAAAGGTCGCTCAGTTACCACATCAGGTATATCATTATTTGTAAATCCAGCATATCTTTCAGTGAAGGAACCACCACAATCTAATTTTGATGGATTAAATAAGTCAGAAATGCTTTTCATAGAAACTAAATTAACAAATGAATTCTTGAAAGAGGTGAAATGTCTTAAGCGAATTTACGTCACGCAAGTGTAAAACAAACTGCTCTCAAAAACTTGTTGGTGCTTCCAAAATGGACTGTGTGCACCAATGTGTAAATTCTGCAATGGAAAATGTTGTATATCTATGTAAATTACTAGCCAGTTCAATTACGAAAAATCAGCTTGTATACCCCATTACACATAATCATTGTATATAATTGCTTGCTCAGATTTATATTGAAATTCAGTTGTTTCTTTTGTTATAAAGGGTTACTTTTCAATAACAGCACAATATGATAAGTAGTAGAGAAGTTGCTTAATTAACACAGCACTAAACTTTTTATTACAGCAATTTTTTTCTCTTCTCTCATCTTTTAGAGAGAATAAACTCCTCAAATCGTTTAATGAGAAAAAAACTTGAAATTTGTTTTAAAGCTTTTTCTTTAGAATTTCGCAGTTGTATAAAAATATGATCGTGCCTCCCCCTCCCCCCTATTTTATAGGTGCAAGCGTAACTTATAATCCTGCTGAATGTGAGTGAAATTTTCATGACATTGCATATTTTTTTTCAAAATGTTTGAAGTTTTTTTATTACTTTTTTCGTCCATAAAGAAAACTGATTTTATTTTAATTAATCAAAGATAAATATTCATTCTTAAGGAACAATTCAAACTTTTTTTTTTAAGTTTTGAAAAAGTACTAGTTTTGCTTATGATTTTTAATTTCTGTTTTTATTTTCAGTTTTGCAATACATTTTTATGAGTAAGTTTTAAAAAATATGCTCGGGTTTTCCAAAGTTTCGGATTTTTGGGGTTCGGATTGCTGGGATTTTAATGCAACTAAATTGTTTTTCTTTAATATAGTGCTTTCAGATACATAGTTGGACACCCTTAAACCGGCCCCTGAAAACAATTTGGAAGATTTTGATCAATTTCAGTTTTTTAGAAAAAAACGAATTTTCAATGAGTACTATTAAAATTAATCGATTTTAAGCTATTTTGACGGTTTTCTAATCTTTGTTTAATATAATTGAACTCTAATAAGATGATGAAAAAGGTGTTTTTTGAAAAAGAAATAAGAAAAGCAATTTCGGACTTTTTGACCAAAAATGGCCGCCGGAGGGGTTTGGGTGGGCATTTCGGAATGGCTCCCCTTCTAAAAATGTTTATAAATATATTGTCTACATACACACCAACTTTCATGCTTTTATCACAAAATGCAGTTTCCGGCTATATTTTGGACCATAGCCCCTCTACTATAATACAGAAGTACCAAAAAAACCATAACAGCTAGCGGAAAAAAAGATGTGCTTATAATAAGGGTGATTATCATTATTGCAATTTCAAGTCTGAGTGTGTTTTTGTTCGTCTTTAGCTTTTGAAGATATTGTTACATTCAATGTTATCGCTTATAGCTGTATTTAAATGTATGTATGAGTACCAGTATTATACTGTTGTTTTTACAGTATAATACAACAAAAATTATGGTAATAAACTGTAAATTGCTAATTTTAGAACAATAAACATTAAAATTTTAGTTTTACAGTAATGAACTCTGAAATTGATAATTTTAGAGCAATAAACATTGCGGCGTACGAGATGGACGGCGTGTCCTCACCGGGTATAGAGCCGGGGACCTCTGCGGTAGAAACCCAGTGCTTTGGCCGCTGGACTAAAAGGCCTCATAACCCGGCGGGCAAAGTTGGGTTATATGCTCTCTAAGCGTACGCCGCCACAACATTAAAATTTTAGTTTTACAGTAATGAACTCTAACATTGCTAATTTTAGAGCAATAAACATTAAAATTTTAGTGTTACAGTAATGAACTCAAAAATTGCTAGTTTTGCAGTTTATTACTGTGCATTTTACAGTTTTAAACCGAAACCTCTGCATTCAGTATTATACTGTAAAAACATCAGTTACTTTTTTACAGCGCATAAGCAGAACATTGAAAATAGCAAAATTGTTGATCAAAGTTCCCTGTACCAAACGTAAACAAAGGTTTCGCACCTAAATAATTTTAGAATGCTTCTTAAGAATATCCTATAGTACAGAGTAAAAAAAAGCATTTTCTCCCACCTACCTACAGTTTTTAAAATTAAAAAAAAAAAAAAAAAAAAAAACGCGAAAAGGCGTTTCACTGTAGATTAGGCATCGAAAAAAATAGCGTAAACAAGATGTGAAAAACCTGACGTAAGGGTTTTGTGAAAGAGTTTTCAGAAATAAATATCATGCGTCGAACAATTTAACATTATCTTCCGCTTTTAGAAATGATTTTAATAACATGTTCTTAAACGCCAGCGCTTTTGATATACTAACCTGTCCGTTGGTTTGAGAGAGCAATTAATCAAGACCCTAAAAGCTTTAGAAGAAAAAATTGATCTTCTTTTTTGGCTTGGGAAAGCTTTTTGAAG
Source organism: Uloborus plumipes (assembly GCA_038373865.1). Taxonomy (NCBI): domain Eukaryota; kingdom Metazoa; phylum Arthropoda; class Arachnida; order Araneae; family Uloboridae; genus Uloborus; species Uloborus plumipes. The sequence continues at coordinate 48,898 of JAXGGA010002278.1, forward strand.
CAGAAAATTATGAAGATGTAAGCGCTTAGCTATGCGATTGCGGTTTATAGAATGTTTTTACATGTAAATTAAGCTATATCGCTGCATGGTTATATTGTTGTTTGATAAACTGCAGGTTTCTTTTCTAAAATTTTAAGAAACAATATATTTTGCTTAAAAAAAGTAAGGAAAGATATTTTGGACATTTTTGTGTATCTTAACTTCGAAAAATATTCTGAAACTAAATAAATAATAGAATTTATTAATAAAGAAATAAAATCCAGAAATAAAGCGAGGGTAAAGTACGTTAATGAATAAGTAAACAAAGGAGAAAGAAAATGAGAGATTAATGAATTAAATATTAATTTGAAAAAAATAAAGTCATAACGGGTTAATAAAATTTGGCGACCTAAGCCAGAAATACATCGATTACAACAACTGAAAATTAATAGAAGTTGCCAATACATGGAAAGTAAAAATTCGTGTTGCCAACCAACAATGAGAAAGTAAAACCACTCACAACATAATTAATAATTTAAGAGAAAGAATTTATAAATTATGATGTTTTGCATTTTGAATTGCAATTACAACATAATTTTATCAAGAGTTATGTAGCAGTGTTTTTGAATGACCTAATAACCAAATTAAAAATAAATAATAATACAGTTGCTTGTTTCTTTTAACTGAGGATACAGAGCGTTTATGGCGTGAAAGAAAATACCTATCTACCTCTTTGATAAAACAAGACCATAAAAAGAGAATTTCTATAAAATATATTTCCGCAAAGTCTTCACCTTGATAGACACTACTTTAAACCTCCCTCTCTCATTTGCTATAAAATTCCCTAGCTGTTGTTCCACGTTTAAATCCAGAAAAAAATCTTGAAAAGCTTCGAGGGTAAAATAGAACACAACTTGATGAGGTAGTTAACATGCCGCTGGAAGAAGAAAAGATACTGAGAGTTCTTTTTTATGTCTACCGATGCAGCCCTTAAACATTCTAAAAGAAATTCCATGGAATCGTTGGCTTCCCAACGGGAAACACCATTTCCCTGTTACAGGCTGGCTCCAGCTGCGAAGCCAAGATGTTAGACGATAGCCAGAGATACTTTTCCTTTTAAGGTTTCTTTCTTTTTTCTTCTTCGTTTTTCTTCTTGAAATTGATTTCCGTATTCTTAAAGATGCAAATTGGGAATTCAGGTGGGTTTAGAGCTTTAGAGGTAAGTAGTTCCTCCAGATTCTTTCTAAACTGCGCTTTCATAAATGTGACTTTTTTTTGGATGAAAGTGGTGTAATTTATATGTAGATGGGATGCAGAAACTTTGTGCGATGTACGTGAACCTGAGAAATCTTAAAATATAAAAATTACGTGTCCCTGTGTTTGTGGCCAATGGACTCCTCAGCTACTGAACCGATTTTTACCAAATTGTGCACGCAGTTTCAGTTTGGTCCAACTTAAATGATAGGATAGTTTTTATCTCAATTTAGGACCGCAATATATTTTTTATTGCAAATTATCTTTTAAGCTACCAGCTTTTCTGTATTCTTAGCTGAAATTCTTTAAACGTACCCGGAATGCCACCACATAATCTGCGGTTAAAAATTGGTTCACCCATAGTTCTTCTACGTAATTTAAATCCACCGAGATTATGCAATGATACGCGTTTAGTTATCAAAAAAATCACCGGGAACATTATTGAGGCAATCATTTTGACTGGCAAGTTTAAAGATGAAGTAGTTCTGTCGCCACGTATCCCAATGACACCGTCAGAATCTTCAATACCCTTCAAAAGGCTACAGTTTCCCATTCGTTTAGCTTTCGCCATGTCCATTAATAAGTCCCAAGGACAAACAATGTCAATTTGCGGTTTAGATTTAGAAAATCCATGTTTTTCACATGTGCAACTATAGGTCGCTTGCTCCCGTGTGGGAAAACCGTCCAATCTATTTTTGTTTACAAGAGACAGATTAACAAAGAATATTGTGCACCGATTAGTGTTGAGTTAAACTGAAATTAAAACTGCTTTTTTTCCAAAAATAACAAATAATATTGGTTAATTATCTACCCCACCTACATTATTAAAAAATAAAATGTTACAATAGCAATTAGCAAATTTTTAATTAACTCAATTGTTACAAGCTTGAATATAATATTTCTAAGTACTAAAATGCTACATTTTTTGTTGATTTTTTGTTTCTAGCAAACTTAGGAAATGTTTGTTCGATTGTTTTCATATTTTGACCTCAAATTCATATTTATATAAAGTTGATCTCTATAACGGTAATAAAGTTTTTCGTTTCTATTGAAACATTATAGTTTAACCCATACCTTAGCCACAGCAACGCGTGGCCGGGTCAGATAGTTATTATATATAAAGTTAAAAGAGGAATTAAGTGTTAGTTTTTTCACCCATAAACTGAGCCTTAATGTAGGGAGAGATTTTAAAGGCATCTTTTTAAATGCCAATTTCCGATCTAAGTGCCAATATAACTTTCTTATTCAAATACAGATAATGAATCTTTCATTTGAATAAAAGAGGAGTAAGACGGTGCTGGAATTTGAAAATAAATTTGCAGCCAAGTAATTCGAAGCTACGCGTAGGATTTTTAGGCTCTTAACCCTTCACTGCACGGTGTGCCAGATCTGGCACAAACCAAATAAACCCTCATATATTCCAATGACTTTTTAAATGCAGTTAAACTGAGTTTTACTCCCCTTCTGGGACATTGCTATAACAGTTTAGTGTGATGTTTATGCACTAGTTAGTTGCACTAGGTATTGCTAGGTATTACAGTTCTTGCTTTTAAAAAAAAGAGTATCTGCATTTCCGTTAGAAGTGTGTTTAGTCATTATTTCCTTTGTTCTAAAAATGTTTTAATACACTTAGTGGCAAATTTGTTTGTACCACTTATGGCACAAAACACATTGTAGATTATTACACTTATCGGTATACAAAGCATATGCTATGTGCTTTGTGCCATATGTAGAACAAACAATTAAAACATCATTTTTGGTGCACATTTTTAAGATAAATTTTTTTCTTCATTTTTCCTGAACTCAGAGTTATTAAATGTAGCATATGACTTTTTTCATGAAAATATAAAAAATCGTGCAGTAAAGGGTTAAAATCACTTTTCGTACTAAAAATTTATAAATCTCTCTCAAAACTTCTTTTTTCCTTTTTCTGCCTTTTCGTCAAATGAAGAAATGGTGGTTCACTGTAGTTTTGAATGATAAATTTGGCATAAGTGTGTAAAGCCACATAACTTCTCACCAAAATTGGAATAATATCTGAAAAACAGGCAATGTGCTTTACTAACGGAAGACCTGTTTGATATGTGAAAAATTTGTAATTTGTGCAAAGATTTGCATTTCACAACAGAATTAACAATTTAACAGAAAGAATTGATAAATTGTGATATTTTGGGTTATGAATTACAAATACACTATGATTTCATCAATAGTTAGGCAGCAGTGTTTATAAATGACCAAATCAACTAATATAAATACATAATAAATTATCTTGTACCTTTTAACTGAGGATACAGTGCGTTTATGGCGTGAAAGAAAATACCTATCTCCCTCTTTGATAAAACAAGACCATAAAAAAAAATTCTATAAAATGTATTTCCGCAAAGTCTTCACCTTGATAGACACTACTTTAAACCGAACCCCTCTCATTTGCTATAAAATTCCCTAGCTGTTGTTCCGCGTTTAAATCCAGAAAAATTCCTGAAAAGCTTCGAGGGCAAAATAGAACACAACTTGATGAGGTAGTTAACATGCCGCTGGAAGAAGAAAAGATACTGAGAGTTCTTTTTTATGTCTACCGATAGAACCCTTAAACATTCTAAAAGAAATTCCATGGAATCGTTGGCTTCCCAACGGGAAACACCATTTCCTTGTTCCAGGCCGGCTCCAGCTGCGAAGCCGAGATGTTAGGCGATAGCCAGAGATACTTTTCCTTTTAAGGTTTCTTTCTTTTTTTTTCTCTCCGTTTTTCTTCTCGGAATTGATTTTCGTATTCTTGAAAATGCAAATTGGGAATTCAGGTGGGTTTAGAGCTTTAAAGGTAAGTAGTTCCGCCAGATTCTTCCTAAACTGCGCCTCCATAAATGTGACTTTTTTTTTGGATAAAAGTGGTGTAATTTATATGCAGATGGGATACAGAAGGTTTGTGCAATGTACGTACTACTTAGAAATTATTATGTCACACATTTGCAAGAAAAGTGGCATAAGTCAAAAAATCATAATTTTCTGATTTTTGTATGAAGCATATCAAAACATTGTGTTCTTTAATGTGGAAAAGTGTCGCAACTGAAATTTTGTCCGCTAACTAGAGCTAATAGGGACACAAGTGAAGCTAAAATTTGAACATCTATATACATAAAAGACTACTTTTGAAAACGTATGTCCGGGGTAATCTTCCAAACTACTGGACCGATTTTAACCATTTTTTCACCGTAGATAGCTATAGTAACAGGGAGCAGGATAAGCTATAATTTATTTCTAAAAAGCTTAGTTTAAAAAAGTTATTATGGAAAACAGTTAATTTTATGTCATTTCCCCATTAAATGATTAAATTTTCAACCCATTGTTACAAAAATTTGGTGCCATGCAGCAACAATATTGATTGTAATCATATTGAAAATTTTGAACCAAGGCTTCTCTGGAGTAAGTATGGAATTTATTGCCTTCTAAGGGTTTTTATATTTATCTGAGCCAACAACCGCTAACGGGTGAAATAAAAAAATTGATTTTGGCAATAGTTAGTGAATAGAAAGTGTTTATAGTCAAAAAAATTTCTAAATTAGGTACATAGGATGTTTTCACCTCACCAATGTTATCATGAGGATAGAAACTAATAATGGGACTTATTTAACGAGTAATATTTGGAAATGGTTAATTTCAGTGCGATTGATACTGTAAATATATATTTATTTTAACCAGCGGGTGACCGAGCTCCGCTCGAGGAAAACAGGTATCGAGGCTAACTCGAAGATTTAAATTTTCAATTGTGATTTATCAAAACAATACATGCCATAAGAAAATTTGTGAAACCATTGGTGAAAAGATAACCGGTTAAAGTGCACCATTGTAAACTATTCTAAACAAAGTTAGAGTTTGGAAAGGGAACTATTCCACACAAAGATTAAGTTTGAAAAGTCATAGGAAATAAAATGTAATTGATAAAAAAAAAAACTATACAATTAAAGAAATGGTACAAAGTGAGCAGTGTAAAGATTGAAGTGTGTTGAAGTTCAATATTTTTGACAAATTTATTTAGAAAAACCAAAACCTCGTGATTCCTCGTGGCCAAAAACCCCAGACCCCCAAGTTTACCGGAGTTAATTAATTCTGGGGCGATTTTCGACTTGGCAACCATTCCTCGTATTATCCCTAACGTGTACCAGGGGACCGAGCCCGCTCGGTTAAAAAAAAAAGAGGTTTGTAAACTCGTGTTTTTTTCTAAAGTGCGAAGTACTTATTTAGATAAACTTGAAAAGCATTTTTGAGTCTGGTTGCAATTACGCATTCAAAACAGCCGTAATTTATTTTAAAAAACACAACCTTATTTAATCCATGCTCACCGTAAAATCACACCTAATTTAATTTCATTTGGCGCCGAAGGCGCGGGAGGATTTGATGCGAATGGATGCAGAGTCTCTGCTCTCCAGTACGCATTTGGTTCCAGTTGGTTTTGACTTTCACTTCACTTCACACTCCAGGTCCCCCCCCCCGTACATACCACAACTCGCTTTTTAACCGGGATGGGGCCCTGAAGAGCCCTCTGTTCATTTTTAACCAGGCCCAAGGGCCGAGTAAACCCTTGGCCCAGCACACCCCAGAGGTTTCGTTTCACTTGGAGGATTTTGTGACCACGAACATTTTTAACGTCCCCCAGCAACCATTAATGAAGGCGGTGGATCTTTGATCGGCGGCTCGATCGACCCGAGACCCTCCGGTTACGAGTCCGACGACTAACTGATTGGACAACTGCGGCCTCAGGCCCCTATTTTGACAAGCCGACGCATCAAGATTACCACTTAGGATCCAGCGCGTTTGTGAGGATTGTCTTTTCTGGCCAGTTATCGCTTTTTGGTAACTTTTTACGTAAATTAACAAAGCTTGGCAATGTCCCGAAACTTTGCTCTGGTAACCCTAATTCCTCAACAATGAAAAATGAAAGTGAAAGTTAATAAGTTGGATCCAAAAAGGTGAAACTTAAGCTTGATGCGTCGGCCTGTCTATATAGCGGCTCTACCGCTGCCCATACCCAATTCTAACTTTATTTTGATCGATCTCTTTTAAATTTCAAACCAATTACAATTCTAACATGTTGCCAAAAATTATTTGTTAAATACCATAAAACATAAATTTAAGCTGATGTGATTAAATATGAAATCCATTGTTAGCACGCGGTTGCTATGAAACGGTAACAATAAGAGAAATCATAAAGAAAATGGCGTAGTAAGAAATCTTCTCAAACATTTAATGAATCCTATCTGTAACTCCGAACTTTTCGACCGTAGCGCTTCAAAACCGACGCCAATCGATTCTCCGTGGCCAAAAACCCCAGACCCCCAAGTTTACCGGAGTTTATTTATTCTGGGGCGATTTTCGACATTACAAACATCTCTCGTATTATAGTATAGGATATACCAAGCTTATAACATTTCCTATTTACTCAAACATTATTTGTAGCTTGCTATTTTTTTTTTAGCTTGCATTATTTTTTTTATAGTTTATCCATAACATAGCCATTGTTTACAGAAGTAGCCATTATATTTATAGATATGCACTTTAGTGTTGGGACATTTATGAATGAGTTTCACTAAACCACCCTACACCCACAGAAACCCGGGCAGGGCCGGGTACCCGGCTAGTAAATATATAAAGCATGGTACAAACTAAAAAAGTAGTACTATGCAGAAAACTTAGGTTGTTAATACCTATATTTCATTAGAAAATATCAATGAATATTCATTGCAAAAGACAAGTAACAGTTAACCAGTAAGAAACCACAAGTTTTCGTTTTTCTCTACTGTAAAGTTAGCCAACTCCGACTTGTGCCATTTTTCTTGCAACAGTGCGATACCTAAAATAAAGTTTGTTTGTTTGTTTCAAATGGGGCTGCGTTTAGCTTCTTGCCATTTGCAGACCTAGTGCATTCCCCAAAGCGGCATCCACTCTTTCATGTGGCGCCACCATCGGCGGAATACCATTGCCACAAGGATTTTGACGCCCACTTTCCCCACTAGATGGAGGCAGCTGGGCTCTATTCGATGCGAAACTGCACTAGGAATTTAATTTTGCCAAGAGATACTATAAGCCAAACAAGTACTCGAGGGATCTTTTACATGCCGCATAATCATACGACATGAGCGCTGTCGATTCTCTGCATCACGAAAATCCACCGACTGGAGCCGGGTTCGAACCCGCGCTTTTGGGCGTAAGAGGCCAGCGTCTTAACCACTATACCACTCTGTCGGCCCTAAAATAAAGTTAAAAGAAGAATTGTTACTTTTTTCACCTACAAACTGAAAATTTATGAAGGAAGAGATTCTAGAGGCATCTTTTTTAAATGCCACGTCCGAACTAAGTGCCAATATGACTTTCTTATTCAAGTGCAGATAATAGAACCTTCATTTTGAATAAAAGAAGAATAATATGGTACTGGAATTCGCAAATGCATTTGTAGCCAAGTAATTCGAAGCTACGCGTACGATTTTTGGGTTTTTGAAATCGCTTTCTAACTAAAAATTAATAAAATCTTCATGAGTTGTTTTTTCTTTTTCTTACCTTTTTATCAAATGAAGAAAGAGTTCACTGTAATTTTGAAAGATAAAATTGGCATAAGTGTGTAAAGCTACACATAATTTCTCATCAAAATTGGAATAATAACTGAAAAACAGAAAATGTGTTTTATTAACGGAAGATCTGTTTGATAGCTGAAGAATTTGTAACTTGTACAAATATACCATTTCATAAAAAATTAAAAAATAATAATAAATTTAAAAAATAAATAAATAAATAGAATAAAATAATTCATTAAAGATAGGCAAGCATATTATTGTCCTTCGCATCGAACCATTTTAATCGAGTGCTGTGTCTAATAGTTTTGCTCTTTAAAGAACTACCCGTTTCTCAGAACTTTCAGTCGTAACAAATAGAAACGAAATAATGCGTTTCTTTCTTGCCCCCATTTTCTTAAGGAATTTTAAAAGGAAAAAAAGAGCAACTTTTTGCGCCGTTAACATTAAAACTGTGAAAAATTAATTGGCACCAGAAAAGAAGCGTAAAAAATGTATTGAATCTGCGAACTGATTAAAATAATTTCTAAACAGTACATAACTTTGACAAATTATTTAAAAAAATGGTTAAAATCAATGATTTGATAACCCCCATTCTATAATCCTTTAAGCACCCTTTAAGCTTTAGGTTAGAGTCTACCTTAAAATTCACAATTTGTACCATACCATTGAGCAGTCTCTCGGTAGTGCTCTAATTTCACAGTAGCTACCGGTTTTTTTTTTTTTTTGGCTCTCTTTGCCTCTTTAAGAGGATTTCACCCTCAAGCTTAGTTAATCCTATTCCTGGCTGATGAGTGCCAATAAGCACGAAACTGCAGTCCTTGGATGGAATTACCGACTTAGCTGTATTTTGCATATTTCTGCCTTAGGGCCGGAAATATGTAAAATAGGGGCCTTTTAGCTTAGGGGTGGTGGCTTTCTGCTTTATAAACAAGAAATATTTTTGAAAAACTACGAATATTACAATAAAAGTGTTAAATTTTGAAAATTACTTTAAAAAGTTTTTTCGTTCATCTTTGGAGCGATTTATTGTTTAACAGGAATCAACTATGTCTCTAGGAACTTAGTTAAAATATTGCTAGATAGGTGGCGCAGTAAACTGAAAATATTTTACCATTTCACCTTGTATGCTATTTCACTTTGTCCCGCATTCGCCTACTTAGATAGGTAATGACATTATCTAAATTTAGTGCTCAGTTAAAAAGTAATCTCGAATAAAAATAGAACTATGACAGTATGAATGGAAATGTATTTTATTTGCAGCGTTTCAAAATAAAGCATAGTATTTTCAACGATGATTAATAATTACTTATTTATTCATTTTTGCTAATAATAAGTTCATGCTATCCTAATAACACGAAAAAATATAGTTTATAAATTATTTCTCTTCTATAATTTATAAAATAAATTTTAAACTTTCTAAACATTTACTTACCACATTTTTCTGCCCCAAATTTACATGTTTTCTGAATTTGGCAAAAGATTGCAAGTGTAGTTTTAAACAATAAATATAATAACGGTGTTGGATCTTTTGAATGTGGTTGTTTTTACAGTAAAAAATGAGATTCAATTTTGGGAGAAAATATCATTCAACTTCGCAGAGATGGCCTATGACTCCTCCTTTTTTCTGGATTGTCCATTTTTAGGAAGGGATGATACGCAGATGAAAATTGAGGAATGGGATTCACAATCGATGGGGGAATTAGAATGGGTAGAAACTCTACCAATTTTAAGGAATGGACTCGTTTTTTCACTTGATTGACACCGGCCATCTCGTCGCGGTTGAATTATACCTATCTTCAGAAATAGCTGTGGTTGTTTACAGCAGAGGTTATAGATGTTACGCCAGAGAATCGCACAAACATGTTTTGCTTGCTTGGTAATTCATTCTATATTTTGTATCGGATTTGTGGGGGGGGGGGGGACGCATTGAAAATTCACCCCATAGCTCTCTACCGGGCAAACAATTCTTTTGCGTATTTTAGAGACAATGAGTTATTGAGGTAAAAAAAAAAACTAATAGTTATTGCGAAATATTACGAGATTTATGCAAGAGCATTTTCGATTGTTAGCTCATAGCGTCTGACCTAGTGGATTTGGACGATTCTTTTTTAAACCGATAGGGAACTTTTTAACTTAGGTCCCATATCTTGGATTGACAGGCCCGTTATTTTGGGGTTCAGGGGGGGGCAACCCCCTGACTTTGGGAAATCAATGTATTTACATGTAAGTAGGCATGGTTTTTGCCATTTTTTGCCAAATTTACATTGGGCATACATCCTTTGCCCCCCCCCCCCCCTGGAAAAATTTGAAATGACGGTCCTGTGGATTGACCATATTCGTTCTTTAGAAAAACTGTTATGGGTAAGAAACTGAAATTCCTGCAATTTCGCTATGTTAAATGATTGAATAAAAACATTGCTGAAGAAAGCAATTTTGCTACATCACAGTAATATTAATAGTCATGATCGTGACAATCTTGAATTAAGGCTCCTTTGAAGCAAACATGAAATTCATTACCAACATTGCTCTCTGCATACACAACTGCATAACTTACGTATGCAAATATCCATACGCTTTGACTTGAGTAGCTCCGTCTTTTTGAAAGCGGTTAAAAAACTAATAGTTATCACGAAATATTACGAAATTTATGACTCCAGAGAAATGGAATTGGTCTGAATAATTTTGGTGAAAAGAAAAATGCGTTGCTCGTATGCGAAGACACAATAATTTTTTTCGGGTAGTATCTTAATTAGAATAATTACAATTCAAGAAGATTACATGTGCATGTTCGAAGTGTTAGGGCTTGGAGGATGAAGGGACTAAGTTACATTTTAAAAAATGAACACTCTGTACAATGGTAAGCAATGGATACAGGTAAGCAAATAAAACTTGGTACATCCAACAGTAGATGTCAATAGACCAATTTCATACGCACACTAATGACAAACCCAGAAAATAAAAAAGCTGTAATAACAATAAAACTATGAAGTTTAACTACTCACAATTTCTGCTTTGTGACTTAACCCCTTCCTCTCCTAAGCCCTTCAATTGCTTTCGCAAAGATGCTGTTGTAGAACGGATGTAATAATTTTTAATTTTCTGGTCATAAAATACAATCTAAGAGGCCATTAGCAAACATAAAAGGAGGTGCTGTAGTTTCTAGCTATCAATGTCGGCCGAAAAAGGTAAATCAAAGGCTCGCCTATTTTCTCCTGCAGAATGGGACATCTACTTATCCTCGCAAAACTGAAATGGTTTAAGTTGTAATGTCTTTTTGAGTAATGTCTTAAATCCCCTCAAGGTGGTGGGCCCAAGCTCAAGGGCTGCAACAGTAAACTCCCGATTAAAAATCCGCGAAATTGAGTGGCACGGTAACCGCGGAGAAGCGAATGCCGCAGACAATCCAAAAAATAGGTCAAAAGCGATACTACAGTATACAATAGCTAAAAAATATTGGATAACTAACAAAATCTATTCCCAGACGTTTAAAGCTGCTGAAGATAGTGAAGAATAATCTACTAAACAATAAAACAATGAAATGTTAGATTATTTACAAATATGTATAAATAGTTCTTTAAGGTGTACGAAGTATTTTGTGAGATCAATATCTTGAACTTTTTGATCATTAATTTCTCAAAAATCAGTTATATATTATTATTATTATTATTCCTATTATTATTATACTGTACGAACTTAATTTTAGTTACTAGTGTTCTCTACTAACGTCTGAATGTGCTTTTCAAATAAATCTAAATGAAATAAAATAAAGTACAAAACAAAATTATCTCTACACAGCAAAAAATGAACTGTTTTTTTCGCAGTATAATACTAGCAGCCGAGGTTAAAATTTAAAACTGTACAATGCACAGTAATAAACTGTAAAACTAGCAATTGTACCGTTTCTTACCGTAAAGTTAGAAATTTCACAGTCTATTGCCGTAAAATTTAGCTGTATTATAATGTAAAAACAATAGTATAATACTGGCAGCAGCGATTCCAGTTTAAAGCTGCAAAATTAGCAATTTTACAGTTTATTACTGTAAAAAGAGCAATTTTTACAATTTATTGCTATAAAATCAGCTGTATTATACTGTAAAACAATTCCTTTTTACAGTGTAAAAGCTTTACTAAAGTGAAATGAAAATACATTCCACTAAACTAATATCAAAAATTCCTTCTGAAAATTATGCATGGAAAATGAAAAGTATTCACTAGACGACCCAAACAAAAACCGGTTTCAGACATTATGGAAACACTTAACAAGCGTTATTGATCTGTAACATCTTATCTAACTCGGAAAAAACTTACTTGAAGACTTCTATTCGTTGATCGATAAAATACCCTTTTCTAACCACGTGAAGACACTATCGAAATTAGCTGCGTCAAGGCACTAATCTTCAGTAAGTGCCTTCAAGATCAAAAGGAAAAGCTGTTGCCATCTTTCTGAAACAAATTCTTTTTTTTGTTACTTTAAAAAATGCTACCGCTGCCACTTTTTAATCAAAGTTAGTAATACAAAGTATAAATCTTTCAATTGGAAAATTTATTGCATGTTTTATTTCGTAACATAGATCAGACGACTTTTTACCGAATGCTGTTCTGGAATTTCTATTGATTCGGACATTTCTTTTTGGACATTTGGCTCCCGTTTTTATTGGACGATGTTGTTTTTCTGAGTGTATTTAGTGTAAAAGTGTATAAAAAGTTGAACGATGTTTCTGACAGAAATATCATCTTAGACAACGAAAATCAAATGAGTTGAAAGTTATTGCAATTTTTATGTAGAAATTTTGAACCTATTTATTGTTTTTTGTACGTGAGGCTTTTAAATTTCCAGGGAGCGAAATGATTTCATTAACAAACTAAATTTTGAAAAGAATTTCTTGAACAAAGCTCAGCAACCAGTAAGAAAAATGTTTTTAAGTAATTGAAATACATTGTTTCTGGAAATTTTTCTAGTTATTTTAAATCACTTTTTTTTTTTTCATGTTTTAAAATAACAGAATAAAAACTAAAAATTAATGCTCAAATAGGCAGGAAAAAACTACACGTACATGTTTCGGAATTACAAAGAGCTCCTTTTTCAATGGCCCGTTGCACGGGCTACATCTGAACAAAAATTAACAATACTGGTACAAAAAAAAGATGAAAAAAGAATTCATTTGTATTATACTGGACCAACGCTCTGTACACAGTTGCTAAAAAAATAATTTTAACGAACAACATCTGTCTAGAAGAGTGGAAACTACTCCACATTAGAAGGCAAATCATTGGGAATCATTGGAGTGCAAACTATAAGCTCCCCGTTTGAGCAACTGCTTGATTGTCAACCATTGAGGGGTTGACAATGAATGTAGAGGGCGCCTCCACAGTTGCAAAATCTTAGCGATACTCCTTATGAGTGCCATCTCTCGAGAAGAGAGAAAACTAATTCTTTTCGTAGAGTTTATTATTTTTTACAATATTATTTTTAGTTAGAACAATAACTCCTATAGCCTAAAGCCTTCCTGGATAAATGGACTGTTCAACACAAAAAGAATTTTTCGAATCGAACCAGTAGTTCCTGAGATTAGCGTGTTCAAGCAAACAAACAAACAAACAAACAAACTCTACAGCTTTATATTATTATAGTATAGCTTTTTCGAGCACAAATGTATTCATTAAATTTTTATGGTTTAGAATTGTTCTAACACATGTCTATTTGAGGAAATACGAATTATTTATGCTACTTACACACAGGAATCTTCAGGCACTTTTTTGAACATGGACGCTCGTCTCGTTTTTAAAACACTTTATAGTACTTTCTGGATCTGCTTTCAAAACACTTCTAAGGACAATTATTTGGTGCACAAACCTCTTTAAACTTGCAATACACCACCACCTCGTTTATTTCATCCATAGACTGAGTTTCGTGCTGTTTGGCACTCGTCAGCATGGAATAGGAATTAAACGAGTTGGAGGGAAAAATCTTCTTATATAGCAAAGAGAGCCAACAAAAACTGGTAGCGAATGTGAAATTAGAACATCAGCGAGCGACCACACTTAGTACGGTACAACTCGAAAATTTCGATGCATCCAACTCGTTTAATTCCTATTCCATGCTGACGAGTGCCAAAAAGCACGAAACTGCAGTCCATGAATGGAATGAACGAGTTGATGGTGTGTTGCATAGTTCTGAATTAGCCCTGGCTTAGGGGCGGTTACTTACTGCTTTATACTCTTTAAACTTTTCTGAGAACGGTCTCTGGGCGCTAATGCATGTCCCTTCTTTCAAAGCACAATTTTTGGAACGCATTTTACACCACGGAATACACTTTTGATTTTATCAGAAATTGTTGTTGTTAATTTTACAGCAATCTCTCAGGACAACTGTCAACAACAATGGACGGTCTCCTACCAGGGAGGGCCATACTATTTGACAGCATTTGTGACACCATTTGGTCATCTGGCAGCAATTCACGACAAAAAATTAGGGTATGTAGACATAATTATGATTGTAAGTTACAAAGACGAATCCCTTACTCAGTTAAACCTTAAATGATGATTTGAAAAACTAAACAGCCTGAAAATACCAAAACGTTTGACACAGTACGGTTAAAAAAAGATCCAGGGACAGGCCCGTCATTTAGGGGGGGGTCATTCCCCCCCCCTACTTTGGGAAATCAATGCGTTGGCATTTAAGTGGGCGTGGTTTTTGCCACTTTTTGGCACATTTTACATTGTGTATGTACCCTTTGCCCCCCCCCCCTATAAAAATTCGAAATGACGTCCATGTCCAGGGATCATGTTCACGCAGTAAGAACTTTTGTAAACGTGCCCCGTTGTCAATGCGTAAACGTGGTCCATCGCCTTACTTGGATATATTTTTCACGTGCAATGAATTTAATAACATTTTTGTTCACACATACTAGTACTGTTCTCATACGAGGATAAAGTTCTGCTAATATTCATGTATTTGTTTACTTTTACCTAAGTATTCTTAACTCACAATAGGCTTCAATAAGTTCAACACAAAATTTACTCAAGTTGGCAAAGAACAGATTATCCTCCCCAAATGCTATACCAAAGCTCGACGGAAGCTGAAAAACTTGTGAGAGGACTTTCTAGGGGTCAGCATCAATCTGCCATAGTTGGTGACACACCAATCATAACATGTTTCGAGAAAAGCGGGTATACCCACCCTACTTAGAGTAGCATATTAAGACATTCTATTGACTTGTTGTCATTGAGTATCAAAGAAAGCAATGATTTCATGAATGCACCCAAAAGTATTTGCAATCTTTGTTCTCAGATATATCCAATTTAAGCTCAAATGCGTCCTCAAGTTCAAAATTAACAAATATTCTGGGAGAGACACATTTGGAACAGATTTAGAGCACATTGCAGTATACTTACGTTTTTAACGAATTACATAAAAAAAAATTTCAGTGCACATTCAAGCAACTAGAACAATTTTGCTGAATTAAAGTGTTCCAAACGCGTTTCTAGGGAAAACTTTAAAATCGCCCTGCTTCTATTAAGAAATAAAATACTTAACCTGACATTCGAAATATAGAGCTGCTTATTATATTATTATGTGTTTAATACTCAGGGCAGTATCGGAAGATTTGTTGCAACAATTGAGTTTTTTTTTTAAAGTATTTTTGGTCACACAATGACCGGCTTTAGGAGTACGTTATGAAATAAGTATTCTGGAAAAAATATGAACTTGAAATGTCGTCTACTTTTACTTTCGGCGAAGATAATTTGGAAAAGGATGATTCATTATTTTTTGTAAACAATGACAAAATGCTAGATGTCTTCCTTTTGGACTCAGACGTCGTATAATCTTTCATTCAAATTGGCAGTCTGCCCACGTTGCTGATCACCCCGCTCTGCAAACGTGACTATTACGCCTTGGTCATGCGGCACAAGATAGCGGACACAGACCTGTTTAGACATTCCAGCTGCTCCTACTGTTGCAACCCCTTCTCTTTCCGATCCGCCTCTGACAGAGCAGATGTGTTGCCCATGTTCTACACACACACACACACACACACACACACACACACACACACACACACACACACACACACACACACACACACACACACACACACACACACACACACACACACACACACACACACACACACACACACACACACACACACACACACACACACACACACACATATATATATATATATATATATATATATATATATATATATATATAAACACACGTTCCTGTCCACGTTCGTCCTTGCGAAAAACATAATTTCTTTTCAACACTAAAAAATGAATGTTGTTTTTACAGTATAATACAGCTAATTTTATAGGGATAAAGCTGTAAAAATTGCTAGTTTTACAGTAATAAACTGTAAAATTTCTGCTTTTACAGCACTAAACTGAAAAATTGCTAATTTTACAGTGGTAAACTGTAAAATTGCTAATTTAGCAGTTTATTACCGTGTCTTTTACAGTATAAAACTGAAACCACTGCTGCCAGTATTATACTGTTGTTTTTACAGTACAATACAAATAAATTTTAACGGCAGTAAACTGCAAAATTGCTAACTTTACTGTAAGAAACTAAAATTGCCAGTTTTACAGTTTATGACTGTGTATTATACTGTAAAAACAGCAGTTCATTTTTCGCAGTGAAAAAGTCTTTTTTTTTTTTTTTTTTTTCAGAAACAAAAGTGACGCTATTTACAAAAAAAAAGCAGAGTTTTAGAATTTCAAAGTTTTGCGCAGTGGTAATTTTAAGTGATTTTACGACACACATTACAAAATGCGCGCAAAAAAATGCGATGTTATGTTGTGCTAGTTAGTGTTATCATCAAAATGAATTATGCTTACTTGACGTTTGAGCAGTTTCCTTTTTAGTTATGAAATTTCAATAATGTGTCAATATTTATTACGTTTTTTACGCCACCACGTTACCCTGTGTAACGAGATGAGGCGGCTGAAATTAAATTAATTTCCCACTCTCAGCACTTTTATCCTGATGGTTGCCATAGTTACGGCGCTATGGACTTAATCCCCACTTAGTTTTTGCAACAATGGTTAAATGCAAACGGTTAAAATTGCTTTGGGAATAAACAATTATTCTATTGAAAAATCAATGTTAAGAGAGCACAACCCTTTCAACCTTTTTTTGCTGTTTTAACCCTTTTATGCCCAGTAGTCTAAAAACGGGACGCTTGTTAGTTACTGCGTACAAAAACCTGTAATGGGTATATCATTTTAATAAATCTGTTTTTCACAAGTTAAATAGTCCTTCTTCTTGAGAAAAGCAGTTAGAGCCACTATTTGGACATCAGAGTTTATTTATTAACAGCTATTTTCAGACAAATTAGTCAAGCAACAATACAGCATGGGTAGCCACAGAAAGTAAGTTTTTTTTTTTAGCGGTTTATTTTTCATAAAATTAAACTATTTTAACATGCTTTGCGTAAAATTTGCTAGAGATGCCTTCTGTAATGTTACTTTGCTAAAGTAAAGTCAAGTAAGGTCGTATTTTACTCACATATCTGCAAAATATCCCATAAACAAGACCTTAAATATATTAATAAATATGGCAACGGCGAACTATTTTAAGCCTAAAATGTATGTAAATCATTCCAAGTAAGAGTTTTAAGCTGATAAACATTGAAAAAAATTGTTAAAAAAAACTTGGGCATAAATGGGTTAATGCATGACTAGATTTGTTGGAAAACGTTGAGAAATAACTGAGACATGAGGATTTAATTAAAAGCGTAACCCTAATTCCACAAACATAAAATAAATGAAATGCCTCAACAGCAGTGCATAAAAAAAGAGTGGAGCTGTTTTCTTTCGTACGGTTTCCATGGAGATAACGCGAAACTTCTAAACTTGATCCGCCTATTTTAAAGTAACCGAGTACAGTTATGTAAGCTAACTTCATGTGATCTCTTTGGCAAGAGAGAGCATTAAATTCAATAGTTAGTATAACTAGTAAAGAGCTGATAGATAAAAAGTACGAAAGCAATTGTGCTTAAAAGCTCCTTATCACTTAGTAAAACTAACTCAAATTTCTATCGATAGTTTTCAGCCCCTTGTTGTTTCATAATGACACATTTTCTAGTTAAAGTAAAACTTTAACTGCATTATGCACTCAAGTACAGAATAAAACTGATTTCTAATTCAATTGGATTGCTCATCTGCCCTGGCTGCTCCTGAAATTTCATAAGCAACTCTTTTAGAAAGGCCATTTAATATTCACTTCAAATTTATTTCACACTAAAAGACAGTTAACGACGTGCAGTCATGCTTTACAACTCATCAAGGATACTTTAAAGGAAATATAAGTGGTTCTGACTTTACTCGAAGGGCTATGAATCTTTCATGAATATTATCGTCATTAATAGCAAAATATAGCTTCATCATAGTTTAAATTAATGACATCTTGTTAGTTTGTAAGCTGCGTAAAATTTTAGTATCATTTTCTGTAAGTCTTTTAGATCCTTTTTATCTCGTCCAATGGAATGAAAAGAATAAAATTGAAAGAATTTTTTCATTTAATTTACCTTCTTTTATAAGAAGCTCTCTGAAGCTGATATTTTGCTTATAACGTTTATGCCTATTGACGCATTACATATTCAACATATTGTCTAACCACACCGTGAAAATGAATGTTGTTTTTGCAGTATAATGCATTTAATTGTATAGTAATAAACTGCAAAAATTGCTAATTTTACAGTAATAAGCTGTAAAATTGCTACTTTTACAGTACTAAACCCAGGTAGCACAAATAACCTTTAAACGTTTTATAAACGTTTTTAAGCGGTTGTTACAACGTTAATAACCATTTTACAACCTTTAAAAAACGAAGTGTGCTACTTGGGAAACTGTAAAATTGCTAATTTAACAGTTTATTATGGTGCATTTTAGTTTTAACCCATTTAAACCCAAGTTTTTTTAACAATTTTTTTCAATTTTTATCTGCTTAAAACTCTTACTTAGAATGCTTTACATATATTTTTGGCTTGAAATAGTTCGCCGTTGCCATGTTTATTAAGTTATTTAACTTCCTGTTTATGGGATATTTTGCAGATATGTGAGCAAAATACGACCTTACTTGACTTTACTTGTGCAAAGTAACATTACAGAAAACATCTCTGATAAATTTTAAGCAAATCATTTCCAAATAGTTTAATTTTATGAAAAATAAATGCGCAAAAAAAACTTACTTTCTTTGGCTACCCATGCTGGATCGTTGCTTGACTGCTTTGTCTGAAAATATCTGTCAATAAATAAACTCTGAGGTCCAGATAGTGTCTCTAACTGGTTTTCTCAAGAAGAAGGAGTATTTAACTTGTGAAAAACAGCTTTAGTAAAATGATATACCCATTACAGGTTTTTGTATGCAGTAACTAACAAGCATCCCGTTTTTAGGCTACTGGGCATAAATGGGTTAAACTGGAACCTCTGCTGCCAGTATTATACTGTTGTTTTTACAGTGTAATACAGCTAAATTTTACGGCAATAAACTGTAAAATTATTAGCTTTACAGTAAGAAACTGTTAAATTGCTAGTTTTACAGTTTATTACTGTGCATTTTACAGTTTAAAATTTGAACCTTGGCTGCCAGTATTATACTGTAAAAACAACGGCTCACTTTTTGCAGTGCACGGATGATATGGAAATCTTGAAATCCGGTTGACAGGCAGAAACATAACCATCAATTAGTTTATAAGGGTGTCAACTTTTGAAGATATGTGTCAGCCGTTTAATTAAGCGAAGCACGAAAATCAAATTTATTTTTTCCCCTCATTCAGATAGACCAACACCCCTGTAATACTAAATGCCTACCGCATTTGACTCAGAAAGGGATCTATATGTTCGGAAGAAAGCGCTATCTTGCGGCCAGCAGCCATTGTCGATGGATCCAAACAATCCAAATACAAATACAAATACAAATACAAATGTGGCGACCAGCAGCAGGCTCTGGGCCCAACTTGGCTGGTCCTAGTCAAATTAAAGACCCCAATGAAGATCAATGGCCCTCTTAAAGCCATCTACTCCATTGCTCTTTACCGCCTCTTCCGGTAAGCTGTTCCAAGTTCCCACTACCCTGCTAAAATAGTAATTTTTTCGAATTTCAAGATTAGCCTGAGATTTAAACAGCTTAAAACAATGACCCCTTGTCCTGCTTTCCGTGCGAAAATCTAACCCGGTAACATCATTCATTTTAATAAATTTAAACAGCTGAATCATGTCCCCTCTGGCTCTCCTTCGCTCAAGACTATACATATTAAGCATTCTAAGTCTGGAATCGTAGTCTAAATTAGAAAACCCATTTACTAACCTTGTAGCCCTCCTTTGTACCCTTTCCAATAAATTAATGTCTTTCTTCAGCTAAGGAGACCAAAACTGAACAGCATACTCCAAATGAGGTCTTACCAAACTTCTATATAGAGGCAGAAGAAATGTTTGATTGGTTCATTTCTGAATTTAAATTTAGAAATCAACCAATCGTTCATTTCTCTGCTATTTTCTTCATTCCAAAGAACTCCGAAAGGTGGCAGTGTGTTCAGAACTTATGGATCACTTTTTCTCTGCACTGTTAAAAATTCAGGAAGCTTTTATGGTAAATGTTACTGTAAAATGTAGCGTTTACAGTAAAGAAAATTTTTGCAGTAAATTGTACCGTTAAAAAAATTGCGATTGCAGCGCCAATTGATCACCACGTGACTTACTGTGAGATGCAGCTGACAACCTATTTCTGTTCTCCTGATGTGGCTCCTCTGGCACCGTGGATAGTAAAGCAGTGTGCAAAAATTGGGTCCCGGGTTCGATCCTTGTCGTTCGTATCTCACGTTTTTTAATTCTCGTTTTCTCTTCCGTAAAATTTTGCAGTAAAAAATATTTCACGGTAAAAGTTACTGGCAACATGGATGCCAGTAACTTTTATCGTAAAATTTCAGGAAAATTTTTAACAGTGTATGTAAAAACCCAGAATGCGATAGGCATTAAGGCAGGAATTCAAGTGAAACAGGCGATCGCAAATTACAATCGCTACTGGAAATGAATTACATTAGAACGTATCTTGATAAAAACATCGTGACGTCAGCGTGACGTTTGCCTATGAAAAACGAGCTAGATAAAACGTCACATCCTACTTGGCGAATAAGAGGAGATCCCTGACTGCTTGTGAGCTCTTATTGGCTCCACCCGTAGTGACGTCAGTGCCAAGTTAAGTTGATGATAATGTAATTCACTTCCAATAGCGATTGCAATTCGAAGCGATTGCAATGGTGTTTCACTTGAATCCCTGCCTTAGTATTATTGCTTTGGATAAACTTTTCCTAACTGGACGTTTACCACTTCCATAGCAACCGTGGGCAAACTGTTAAGCAATTCATTTCACGTGAAGTAAAATTTTGGGACTATCTACAAAGGATGTCACGCTTTGGAAGATGAGGGGGGGGGGGTCGTGATATACTGCGGTGATAAGCGCAAAAGTGGTATCTGCAGTTGAGCTCAAACTGAAATACAGTCGACGCTCGTTATAACGATCGCTTGTTATAAAGCCTATCCCAATATAACGACCGGTGGGAAAACTCCAATTTTATCCCAATACACTTTATTTTCTACCACTTATAGCGACCACTCGTTATAAAGACCTTTCGCTGTGGGACAGAGATGGTCGTTATATCGAGCGTCAACTGTATTACTCTTTAAAGTTGTGCGCCACCATGTATTTAATTCAGATGACACTTTTTCAGAAATATTTTTAAACTATTTCCTGTTCTCAAATGACCATATAATATTGTACAGTTGACGCTCGATATAACGACCATCTCTGTCCCATAGCGAAAGGTCTTTACAACGAGTGGTCGCTATAAGTGGTAGAAAATAAAGTGTATTGGGATAAAATTGGAGTTTTCCCACCGGTCGTTATATTGGGATAGTCTTTATAACGAGCGATAGTTATAACGAGCGTCGACTGTATTTAGGTAAATATGTCCCAAAGAGCCACCTGGTGGTTATAACTCAATTTTGTAGCACGGCAGAATAGTGATGTCTGTGACAGGGGGAAGGGAAGGGATAATAAGAGCTGTGACACCACGCTTTTTTGTGTGGATATGTATATGAATAACAGCGCCCCATGTGGTAATAGGTGGACGGGTAAGATGAAACGGGACACTCTTTATGAAATAAGGGGAAGGTCAAAAATGTTGACAAGAAGACGACATCTTTTATGAACAGACACCTATCAAGAAAAATGCAAATAATACAACATTAAAAAAACACACAAATCCGCAGGAATACGCAAACACTTGTTTCGAGGTTAGAAGAAATGTATTTTTCAAAACACAAAATGTGAGCTTATGGATGTAAAAACCTCTTACAAAAGTTTTTGTCGGATTCCTTTACGTTCATAAGCTCACACTTTGTTCTTTGAAAGAAGCATACCTTGTAACGCTGAAACACGTGTCTGCGTACTCCGGCGCATTTGTGATTTTTTAACGTTGTACTATTTGCTTTTTGTTTTGAGAACAAAGCTATATATTTTCTCATCTATCAAACTGTTTAAGCAACTTTAACTTAATGCTCTATTTATGATTGCTAACAATGATATTACCTAAAACCATTTCTTGAAAAAAATAATATAAGATATCAAATTTGACAAAATTCAAATCCACAGGTATATTTGAGATTAATGCACGTATTCCAAAAATCAAATCGTATATACGAGCCTA
This sequence comes from Uloborus plumipes, assembly GCA_038373865.1. Taxonomy (NCBI): domain Eukaryota; kingdom Metazoa; phylum Arthropoda; class Arachnida; order Araneae; family Uloboridae; genus Uloborus; species Uloborus plumipes. The sequence goes on from JAXGGA010002278.1 coordinate 71,408, forward strand.
ACTTTAACTATTCGTTTTCGATATTATAAAAACTATGTAGAAATAATAGTACAATATTTACTTACAATTTTCTGCACTAAAAATATTTTCACAAAGATGAATAGCATGCGCAAGAGCCTTAGAAGATTAAAGATCTGTACCTCAGAACCAGACTAACGTAAGTCCATTTTCGTCATTTTTCGGTAGAGGGGAAAAACGATGTATTCGACAATCGTTTTTCCTCTCTACCGAAAAATGACGAAAATGGACTTACGTTAGTCTGGTTCTGAGGTACAGAGATAATGAAGATAGGCAAGAATTTTAAGGTTTGAAACCAGTCTTTGTCCAACGGAAAGTCAGGGCTTTGAAACTGGTAATTAGTTTGTTATCTATACCGATGGAATTTCGTAAATAAAAGAAGAAACGAAGATATCCAAAAATAAAACTCGCGGTTGAAGAAATTTCCATTGCTGCTTTCTTTAAAGTAATTAATTTGGAGATTTTAAATCGAATTTTCATAGTAATGAAGTTGAGAATTTTTTTGACTCTCAATGACGGCTCACAGATATTTAAACAATATAGTTTTATTGTATTTAGAAAATACGTTTATCAATAATTGCTTAAACATATTACTTGCATAATATTTTAGTTCATAAAAATTTTAAGGCGCATGAGAGGCAAAGGGAAGTGGTAAACTATTTTGAAAAGTTTGCAATGGTATTATCTAAACTATCTTAAGAGCAAGAATCTGAGAGAGTGTTACGCCTGTGATTCATGACCTCTCAGATTTTCTCCCAAAAATTACCAAATGTTTATTATCTTAATGAAAGACCAAATCCAGAATGTTTTGCTCTAAAATTGAGTTGTTTAGTTTTTATGGATCCCTAAAGATGAAGGTGCGGCATGAAAAATTAAGCGGATTTTCAAGACATGGAAGTTGCCGTGAACCAAAACTCTTACCAGGAACTGTTTAACTCCAATTTTCTTTTTGTATATGGAATATAGAAGGTTGAAACTTTACAAAATGAATGTTAAATTTGTGGTAAGTTGTTGCCGTAAGGTCAGTGAAGGCCCTCAAAACAAGGCATTTTTGACGTTTTTTAGCGTTTTTGAGGTCCAACAACAGTTTGTACATTTCAGATGGCACGGCAAAAGTAGTGTCGTTTGAAAGACCAGTGTAAGCACTTTAAAATAATGTATAAATAACCGAGGAAAGTTCAACGTGCTTTTAGTTGCGTAAGGCCGAAATATGAAAAATGTCATATTTTACCGATATTCAAACGGTCATAACTTCCTCTGCCAACAATATATTGGAATTTTTTTTTGCCAATGTCATTCTCTATTCTTTTTCTTAACAGAACAGTTGAGTCCATTGAGGCGAAATGTGAAAAAAAAATTTGCAAAAAATTTATTTTTTCCTGTACATTTTTTGTAAAAAAAATTTCACATTTCGCCTCAAAGGACTCAACTGCTCTGTTAAGACAAAGAATAGAGTATGACATTGGCAAAAAAAAATTTTCAATATGTTGTTGGCAGAGGAAGTTATGACCGTTTGAATATCGGTAAAATATGACATTTTTCATATTTCGGCCTTACGCAACTAAAAGTACGTTGAACTTTCCTCGGTTATTTATACATTATTTTAAAGTGCTTATACTGGTCTTCCAAACGACACTACTTTTGCCGTGGCAACTGAAATGTACAAGCTGTTTTTGGGCCTCAAAACGCTAAAAAACGTAAAAAATGCCTTGTTTTGAGGGCCTTTACTGACCTTACTGCAACAACTTACCACAGATTTAACACTCATTTCGTAAAGTTTCAACCTTCTATATTCCATATACAAAAAAAATTGGAGTTAAACAGTTCCTGGTAAGAATTTTGACTCACGGCAACTTCCATGTCTTGAAAATTCGTTTAATTTTTGATGCCGCACCTTCATCTTTAGGGATCCATAAAAACTAAACAACTCAACTTTAGAGCAAAACATTCTGGATTTGGTCTTTCAATAAGATAATAAACATTTGGTAATTTTTGGGAGAAAATCTGAGAGGTCATGAAGCACCTCATAATGCTAGGCGTGACAGTTTCTCAGATTCTTGGTCTTAATAAACACCTACATGATTTTAGTAGAAAAAATATTTACCTCTTAAAATCAAGGTCTATGATAATTTTAGGCCCCATATTTTGACAGGGCCCCGTCCAAGCTCATGCTGCCATATGTGGAAAAATTAGAAAACCATATGTATAAAAAGTTTTAATCCACCTCAGCGCCCCACTTTTGAAGTACCCTTAGCGTCCTCTATTTGTAGACCATGTTGATTATACACTGCTCGACATTGAAAATGCAACACCAAGAAGGAGTGGTCAGAAATTCATGCAAATTTTACCGTAGACGCACGTCACTGAGCCATGCAAATGATATGAAATGCGCAGCTCTCCGACGCACGTGAAGTAAGATATAAGAGAATGAAGTTGAAAAAAGGGCTATGTTCATGTTGGTTTTTCTGCCAGACTAATTATCGGAGAAATTTGGTTTTTGTCTCGAAGGATACGTGTGATAGGAGGAAATGCCACGCCTTCCTCAACGAAGACACTTCCAGCATATAGACGACTTTACAAGGGGTACGGTGATAGGACTGAGAAGGGGAGGTTGGTTCATACGTCAAATTGCAGCTGATACCCACATGGATGCAAGCACTGTGCATCGGCTGTGTCGGAGATGGTTGGAAAGAGGAAATGTAGCCACATTGAGGGGTGCAGGTGCGGCCAGAGTGACGTCAGACCGCTTGGATCGACGGATTCACCGACAAGCTGTGGCGGACCCGCAAGTCACTTGTACGTCGATTCTGCAGCACGTGCAAGGTACCCTGGATATTCCTGTGTCGACCAGAACCATTTCTCGTCGACTGGTTGCACGTGGCCTGCAATCACGGCGACCGCTAAAAAGACTGCCATTGACCTCACAGCACAGACTCCAACGTTTGGAATGGTGCCGGACCAGAGCGACGTGGATGGCAGAATGGCAAACCGTAGTGTTCTCAGATGAATCCCGCTTCTGTTTGTCCAGCGATAGTCATCGCATACGTGTGTGGCGTCGACGTGGAGAAAGATCGAATCCGGCAGTAACTGTGGAACACCCCACAGCACGACAACGTGGCATAATGGTTTGGGGCGCTATTGCATACAATTCCGTATCACCTCTAGTTCGTATTCGGGGCACTATGACGGCCCAACGATATGTAGATAATGTACTGCGGCCGGTGGCAATCCCCTACCTTCAGGGTCTGCCAACTGCAATTTTTCAACAGGATAACGCCCGGCCTCACAGTGCTCGAATCAGCCAACATGCTCGACGAGGTGTACAGATGCTTTCCTGGCCACCATCCTCTCCTGACTTGTCACCAATCGAACATGTGTGAGACGTGATTGGACGCCGTTTGCAGAACCTGTCACTGCCTCGTTCAGAGGACGAACTGTGGCAAATGGTTGAAAGGGAATGGAGTGCCATCCCTCAGGACAACATCCGCAGGCCTATTGACTCCATGCCTAGACGTGTTTCTTCGTGCATCGCTGTCCGCGGTGGTCCTACTTCTTACTGAGCCGACGCCGTCCTCGCTCTAAATTTTTCTTATTTGTTTTGAAATAAATATCACTTATTGTTCCATGCTGTCTCTGTCTTCTTACCAAATTTCAGCAATTTCTGACCACTCCTTCTTGGTGTTGCATTTTCAATGTCGAGCAGTGTATGTTCAAATAATTTTCGCATTGCATTTTATACGTATTACAATATTTTGTGTTCAAACAAGGTACCAACCAAATACATAAAATATTTCTTGAGAAACATTTTCTATGTATAACTTTGTCGGATGGTATTGGGTAAAGTGATAATGGCCCACTTTTAGTTGATGGTATGGTTAAAAATTCAAATTTATAGCCCAAATTTAAAAAATAACGTTTCAATTCAAGTTGTCTCATAAAATACATTCCTTTCTCGTTATGTACGGTAACACTGGTCGACAGTGGTTCACTAACAACAACCAAATTATTATTTTTATTACGTATTCATATAGTTATTTAAATACCTGCAAGTTAAAAAGTCCCACCACGTCTCAATTTTCCGTAATAAAAAAAATGATTTTTTACTATTTTTTATGATTTTTGCACCAAATGCCTATTTTTGGAAGGAAAAGGAGCAAAATATCAACTCCTAAATTTTTTTGGAGGTGAAGGGAGACTCAAAGTCCGAAATCATGACCACCGATCACAAAAAGGGGGGACGAGGGGAGTGTATCCCCTCAAAATATGCAAAAAATCATGAAAAAGTATTTTTTTATTCTGGTTTCTTTAATATGACGTTTTAAAATTTTTTTCTGGTGTAAAATCAGAGTATAAGACCTCCTCCTATTATTCCTATGCCCAAAAAAATTTTCGCGCTGTAAAATAAAATAAAAAAAAAAAATTAAAAAAAAAAACATCGTTTTCTTTTTTCATTTTACGGCTTTGCATCAGAGGGGGCGGGGGGGGGGGCTTTCGGCAAAAAGTGGAGAGTGATGGAGAGGAAAGGGGCCATATTTGGATTTTGGAGATAATTTTACATAAGAACCAGCCAGAATACGCCGTCTTTCTGAAGACCTGCGATGTGTCTCGTATTTAGCGTGCGACAGTCATAAAATCGGTTTTTATTTTATTTTTTTTTTTTATTTTTTTTTTTTTTACAGCGCGAAAATTTTTTCGGACGTAGGAATCATAGGAGGGGGTCCTATCCTCTGATTTTACATCGACATTTTTTTTTGAAATGTCATTTAAAAAAACAAGAATGAAAAGATCATTTTTGGTGATTTTTTGCTCATTTTGAGGGGGTACACCCCCCTAAGAACCCCTTCTTTGCTATTAGTGGTCATGATTTTGAACTTTGAGTCTCTCTTGAAACTTCAAAAAAAGTTAGGAGTTAATATTATGATCCTTTCCTCTTGAAAAAAGGTGTGTTTGATATGTTTTTTCAGTTATGTTCAGTACTTTTTAGAAATTCATAACAAAAAAAACTGTACGTGCTACAGCTTTTTTACTATTATTTTTGAATTCTACACTGCAAAATTAGTCAAAAACAGTTAATTTCATCTTTGTTAGGGAAAAAAAGTGAAAATTTGTCGACTAGTGTAATTTTAATACGCGTTTGTTAGTTTCACATGTGGGTTTGTTTGCTTGTATATGCATGTATTTTTGAATAAAAGATAAATTCACGTTCTTTACAAATATAAAAGTAATATATTTAATACTTTTATTAATACTAAAGGCAAAACTATATTACATGCTGATGCATTGTAAGTATGTAAACTTGGCGGATATTCAATAGTTTTGAATATCAGAGTATTATGTGAAATATTTTGAGTAACTCTGAACGTGTTTTTTTTAGTTTTTTTAAACTATATTTAAGTTTAAAACAACTGACTTTCAAATTTTTTTATTTAAAAAAAAAGAAAAGAAAAGAGATGTATCTTAACTACTTTACATCGCCTCACATTCCCTTACCTCCTAATCCTTGTCAAATTCGTTTGCCTTTTCGCTTTTAATAATGATGCAAGTGTTGATTACGCCCTCTCACATGCTAACTTCAAAAGCAGCTTCTTACACGTTAAACTTGTAAAAGTACAGATTTTATTATAACTTTGTAAAGACCAGGGACTAGAGTTTATGACATAAAATTGATTTGTGATACTATTTCCTGTGCTGCTCCATCATAAAATGGGGCATAAATTTTAATGACGTGTAGGCTTCCTACGCTTCTCAAGCAGTCTGATGCTTGAAAAACCTACCGCGGAGTAACATTCAGTGTGAGAAGAAATTGCTTGAACTTTATGACTTATTTTTCAGTTTATTTTCTCTAAAAAGACTTGGGTATTAAATAATTATTTTGTTTTCAAACTATCAACGACCTGTCAATCAGAAAAAAAGTAGGATTTTAACTGCATATGCATAACTTGTGCTAGTAAAATAAATTATGATCATGACTTGTCATGTGCATGGCTTTTTTGCAAATTACTTTATATTTTTAGAACCATAAGAACTTATTCTTTGAATTAAGTTCCCAATAGTTCAAACAGAAAAAAAAAACACTTCTTAATTACAAATAACATCATCGTTGCTCTAGTTTTTAAATATCTTAAAAAAAACTTGACTTAGAAATTTCGACATAGATATATAGAGTACTAGCTTATTACCCGGCGTTGCCAGAGTGCTTATTAATACAACATAGCTAATTATAATTGTTTTTAACTTATTTCATGCTAAAATGAAATAAGTGAGCCTTAAATTGATGAATCATTGTTAATCGTAATCTTTTTTGGAAAATACTCATATTTAAATGTGTTAAATTTTATCAATTTGTATGCTTAAACGCTTATCTCCATCTAATCAAAATTGAAAGAAAATGGCCATTTTGAGACAAAAATATTGAACTTTGAGCTTTTTTTTTTTTTTTTTTTTTTTTCAAAACCCTACCTGTGTGACTTCTAGTTCAACAAGAAACCTCTGTGCCAAGTTTCATGAAAATCCGACGAAAACTGGATTTGTATGAGGAACAAACATACAACCATACATCCATTTTTACATATATAGATTTCTTGCTATATCTAGTAGAGCAAGAGCCCGACCTATATCAGTTTGTGAAAGCCAAAAAAAGTTCTGCGTAAGCACACCACATCAGGTAAGAACGGTTCACTATTAATTAGGCTGAGTCGAAATGGCTTTGGCAGGAAACAGGTAGCAAGGATGTGTCAAAAACTGAGTCATTCCATGTTAAGAGACCTCTTCGTCTCCACCCTACCGTCTCAGATTTTGTACAGGTGCAGACATGTCCATTGAAACTAAACCGTTAAATTTTTAGCTTCCAAGACCCAAATTTGGAGGAGCTGGGATCAATCAAAAAAATCTGGTATGGACCCCACACTACTTCCTTTTACGTGTAAATTTTTTAGCAGTTGCCTTAAGTGTTAAAAAAAGTGCTTGGAGTGAGCAAGGGAACAATTCAAATATTTACTCCCCTAATCTACCACGAAACAATGCAAAAAATATTTTGCAATGGTTATTTTTCTAAATATTGCTGATTTTAATATCATTTAGTGAATTTTTCGCAAAATATCGCCAATAGCGCCAAGTTGAACCCAAATTCAAAAAATAATTTTTTCGCCAAATTTGTCGCCAACTTGGCGATATGTCGCCAAGTTGGCGTCAAACACTTGGCGACCAAAAGCTTGGCGACATGTCGCCAAGTGGTGGCCCCAATTCATATCACTTGAGTCTGTATTGAAATTAACATTGATTTACCCCAAAAAAGGGGTAAAAGACCCCTTTGGGAACATTCGAATGCAATCACAAGGGGAGGTGCACAACTAGACCCCCTCAGAGCCTACATACCAAGCTAGAAGTTTCTACGGCATATAGTTTTTGAGTTATGCGAGCCACATACGCACATACATCCGCACATACGTACATACAGACGTCACGAGAAAACCCGTCGTAATTTATTTGGGGGTGGTCGAAATTGATTTTTCGGCTGTTTGTATGCTGTTAGGTACATATGCACGTGCTGACAGGTCGAAAAAACTACGCGACATTCATTCAGGGGTGAGCAAAGTCAAAATTTAGACCGAAATTTGAGTGAAATTTTTTTCGTGATCACAATACTTCCTTTACTACGTAAAAGGAAGTAAAAATGTGCTCCAAAAAGGCAGATCAGCTTTGTGAAACGAACTGCCACGTTCAGGCTAAACCGCCAATGGTGGCCATTTTTGAGCCCCCGTTTTTCTGTTTTTTTGAGGTATTCTGGCTGCTCACTATTTGTGTCTTTGGAAGCTGAAATCTGCATAGGTTGGTTTCAAAGGCACGTCTGCACCTTTCTAAAATGTCCTCCAAATGAAAGATGGCTGGGTAGAGACAACTAAGTCACGTGACATTAAATGACTATGTTTTTTCCTTTTTTTTTCCAGAAATGTGACGCACTTTCGCAACCTCATTCCCGCCAAATCCAGAGCGGCTCTGCTCTACTAATAGCGAACCGTTCTTACTTGATATGGTGTGCTTACGCAGAAAAAAATTGAACTTTTGTAAAATGATGTAATTCTGGCGCTCCTTTGCTCTTGGACTGTAATGCTGTACTGTGACAATAACTGAATTTTAGTTTTTTCCTTCTCTTATTTCGTGTTCCTTCGCTCATGCTATGTCTTCTGAAGCGGAAAACAACATATTTAAACCCGTTTATCGCAAAACAGCGAATGGGGAAATTTTCTTCAATCAAAAGTACTACTTTTTGTTACTGAAATTGATAGAATGATATAAAAAAATAACATGGGCTCGGAAAATACTTTAATTTTCCCAACAGTTTATTTTTTATACTAGTTACGGATTCCGGGCTGTTGTGCCGTGGTCTGGATGACTTTAATCCATACGTTTCAATCGCAACTGCGGCGATCATCTTCAGTGGGTGTCGTTGATTTATTTGGCGACTGATGCGAAATTTCGAACTGCTGCAAGATTTTAAATTGAAAACGCAGCGCCCTCTACTTTCCGGCTCGGGATTGACAGATGACTGGATGCCAAAGCTTGTTAACTTTTACTTCTTCTTCCTTCTTGTTAAAATTATTTGGGTGTTTGAAAATTTCAATGGCCTCTCTATGCAATCTGGGGAAAAAATTTGAAGTCCGTGAAATTATTTTGGCCTCATTGAATTTTATATCATGTATTCCATTACTGAAAGTGTGCTCCGCGATCGCCGACTTTTCAGTCTGACCCAGCCGGCAATTTCTCTGATGCTCTTTGATTCTTGTATTGACACTCCGTTTTGTCGTCCCGATATAAACTAACCCACAGGAACAGGGGATCTTATAAACTCCTGCGGCGGACAACGGGTCGCAACGGACCGCAGGAGTTTATTTAGAATAAATTTTTAATCTTATTTTCTGTGTGTGAGCCTTATTTTTGTCACAATATCAAAAACAAGGTGTTATTCTTCTCCGCATAGATGAGTTGTTTAAGTTAATATACAAAAATAATAATATTACTTTCATTTTTGGCAGTTAGGGGACATTTTGATCAACGTGACTAACATAACAGATTTGCAACCCTCAAAATTTTGTATTAAATTCATCAACACAATTCTCTAAAACTAAACCATAAAATTATTATTTTTTCCCTGATAGTATCTATGTAAAAGGTTATTTTCACGATAATAATTTTAAGTTTGACATATATTTGAAATAATATTTCAAAAAGTAGTATTTTAATAAAACTTGACTGTGACTAACATAACGTGACTAACATAACAAGCGATTACACATTTAACTTTAAGTGTATTACAGGTAATATTAATACAACTATTAGAATGCAAACAAGATTTTATTGAAGATTAACACACATGATTATCTGTAAACAAAATTTCCAGTTCAGTTTTGTATTTAAAGTAATAATGTCTGCGGGAATTTACAGATGTTTGCGACAAGACTTTTCCTTAAATCCAAAATTTGTTCTCATTTGTGGAAAACACAAAGGTTGCCTCAGAGCTTTTTCTCGCGAAGAGAACTTCATAATCATTTTCATTCATGTTTAAAACCTGCGTACCATATTTCTTTTTAAACTTACAAGAGGTAAATATCACCACAATAAAATTACCCACTGTCTTAGTTTTTGTATCTCGGAACAGTCCGGGAGAATCTACTTCAAAATCATCAGCAGCTTCGTCTTCCACACAATTTCTTTAAAAAAAAACTTCTTTTCTTGGGATATCATCCCCTGTATTTTTCAATAGACAAATTTTAAATTTCTCCATATTTACAGCATATCATTGTTACCGAAAAACCTATATGGGGATTCCCATTTTCAAACAACAAGTCTCTTTCTTTTCAGACTTGTCACTTTCACTCAAAAATAAGCAGTTTACCTTCAATTCTTGTTTTATTATTATTATTATTATTATTATTCCTGAAGTAATTCCTTTGCATAATTTCCAAAGTTTGCCCATGTAAAACGCTGCTTCACCCGTTGTGCTATACAGGTGGGCACTTTCCATGATCTAATTTCATAAAACTCCACGACCTGTTGATGCTGGAGGCAGTTCGGGTCCTATATATTTTTAAAGTGAGCAGCAGCTCCATATGTTCATAGAAAAACTGATTGCACAGCGATGACGCATATAGCTATAAAGTAATTTTAAATTCTTTCATTGAAGATGTTGACTTCATTTGCCGAGTGCTTAATTGCGTCACAAATTGCAGCCTAAAATTTCAACTCCAAGTTTACTATTAAAAGAACTGTTTTGAAAATGAATTACTGCAGTATATATAGTCACACTAATTTCTTTAAAATAAGATGTTCAATAAATTAATTTGTTTCTAAAATAAATTGTTTAATTAAGATTTAAGTATTTCTTAAAGGGTTGTGTTATGTTAGTCACACACAATGATGTTATATTAGTCACAAGTCCTATGGCCAGAAAAAAGGAAATTCTTTATGAACAATCTTATCAAACTAACTGTACCCATCCCATAAAAGAGATCAGGGGGAAAAATATAAAAAATATTATTTCCAGAAGGGAATCCCTGAATTAATTCATGTTTTTGTGACTAACATAACAAGTAAATCAGACTGAATACCTATTAACTTTGCAATATTAATTTTATGATAAAACAAAAAAATATATACATTTCTGTAAAGCAAAAGAACCATTCTTCAATAATTAAAAAAAAAATTCATTATTATTTGCAGTTTTTTTTCAACTATATATGAATGTGAAAAATAAGAAAAATATGCGATGACTTGGGTAACTGCATATATTATCTTTACAGCCCTTTTTCAGGGGTTTGAAGTAATATTTGGTGAAAACTTATGATAAATTCTAAAAATTTGAAAAAGTATCTTTAAAATGATGTATCACAAGATATACATATTGAAAGATGAAAAAACCATGTCTAGGTTGACATTTACATGGAATTACCCATATATATATATATATATATATATATATATATATATATATATTTTAATTAGAAGTATAATAAATTGAAGTGTATATATATATATATATATATATATATATATATATATATATATATATATATATATATATATATATATATATATATATACAGGGTGTCCACTCCAATCGTGGACCAATAGCTAATTTCTAAACCGTTAGAGATAGCATATAGTTTATTTAGAAAAAAATCTCCAAATTACGAAAGGAATTTTGGGTCTATTCAATGTTTTTCAAAAAATCAAATTTTGAAAGAGTTACGAAATTTAAATTTTTATACAGCCCCCCAGTCATATCAATCATATTTAGTAAAACATTCTTGACACTGTAACGTTTAAAACTAAAAAAAAATCACTCTTCTGCCACAAAAATTGACCGAGTTATGACGTTTTGAAAAATGAAGATTTTGCATTGTTTCATGACGTCATCGAGAGATCGCTTAAGGGACCGTATGCGAAATCCTTCAAAATCTTTATTTTTCAAAACGTCATAACTCGGTCAATTTTTGTGGTAGAAGAGTGATTTTTTTTTAGTTTTAAACGTTACAGTGTCAAGAATGTTTTACTAAATATGATTGATAGGACTGGGGGGCTGTATAAAAATTTAAATTTCGTAACTCTTTCAAAATTTGATTTTTTGAAAAACATTGAATAGACCCAAAATTCCTTTCGTAATTTAGAGATTTTTTCCTAAATAAACCATTTGCTTTTCTCTAACGGTTTAGAAATTAGCTATTGGTCCACGATTGGAGTGGACACCCTGTATATATATATATATGTATAAATTACGTGTCCCTGTGTTTGTGGCCAATGGACTCCTCAGCTACTGAACCGATTTTAACCAAATTTTACACGCAGTTTCAGTTTGGTCCAACTTAAATGATAGGATAGTTTTTATCTCAATTTAGGACCGCAATATATTTCTTATTGCAAATTATGTATTTAGCTACCAGCTTTCTGTGTTCTTGGCTAAGCCTTTTTACTAAGCCTTTTTTGACACCTCCACGGCTGAGCGACATAAAGCACACGTTCTGACAGCTTCTGGAGCGCAGTAAACAAGTAATAATCTTTCTTATCTTAATATATAAAAATTACGTGTCCCTGTGTTTGTGGCCAATGGACTCCTCAGCTACTGAACCGATTTTAACCAAATTTTACGCTCAGTTTCAGTTTGGTCCAACTTAAATGATAGGATAGTTTTTATCTCAATGTAGGACCGCAATATATTTTTTATTGCAAATTATGTACTTAGCTACCAGCTTTTCTGTGTTCTTGGCTAAGTCTTTTTACCAAGCCTTTTTTGACACCTCCACGGCTGAGCGACATAAAGCACACGTTCTGACAGCTTCCGGAGCGCAGTAAACAAGTAATAATCTTTCTTATCTTAATATATAAAAATTACGTGTCCCTGTGTTTGTGGCCAATGGACTCCTCAGCTACTGAACCGATTTTAACCAAATTTTACGCGCAGTTTCAGTTTGGTCCAACTTAAATGATAGGATAGTTTTTATCTCAATGTAGGACCGCAATATATTTTTTATTGCAAATTATGTATTTAGCTACCAGATTTTCTGTGTTCTTGGCTAAGCCTTTTTACCAAGCCTTTTTTGACACCTCCACGGCTGAGCGACATAAAGCACACGTTCTGGCAGCTTCTGGAGCCCAGTAAACAGGTAATAATCTTTCTTATAATCTTAATATACACTGAAGTGACAAAAGTCATGGGATACCTCTTAATATCGTGTCGGCCCTCCTTTTGCCCGGCGAAGTGCAACAACTCGACGTGGCATGGACTCAACAAGTCGTTGGAAGTCTTCTGCAGGAATATTGAGCCATGCTGTCTCGATAGACGTCCATAATTGTGAAAGCGTTGATGGGGCAGGATTTTGGGCACGAACAGACCTCTCGATGGTGTCCCATAAATGCTCAATGGGATTCATGTCGGGCGATCTAGGTGGCCAAATCATTCGTTGGAATTGTCCAGAATTTTCTTCAAACCAATTGCGAACAGTTGTGGCCCGGTGACATGGCGCATTGTCATCCATAAAAATCCCATCGTTGTTTGGGTACATGAAGTCCATGAATGGCTGCAAGTGATCTCCAAGTAGCTGCACATAAGCATTTCCAGTCAATGTTCGGTCCAGTCGCACTAGAGGACCAAGTCCATGCCATGAAAAAACAGCCCACACCATTACGGAGCCACCACCAGCTTGAACAGTGCCTTGCTGACAGTTTGGGTCCATGGCTTCGTGGGGTCTGCGCCACACTCGAACCCTACCATCGGCTCTTACCAGCTGAAATCGTGACTCATCGGACCAGGCCACGGTTTTCCATTCATCTAGGGACCAACCGATATGCTCACGTGCCCACGAGAGTCGCTGCAAGCGATGTCGTTCTGTCAGTAAAGGCACTCGAGTCGGTCTTCTGCTGGAATAGCCCAAGAAATCCAAATTTCTCCGCACAGTTCTAGCAGACACGTCCATTGTACGTCCCACATTGATTTCTACGGTGATTTGACGCAGTGTTGCTTGTCTGTTAGAATTTACGACTCTTTGCAGACGTCGCCGGTCTCGATCTTTAAGTGCAGGCGGTCGACCACTGCGCTGTCCATGGTGGGATGTTATGCCTGAAATTTCATACTCTCGGCACACTCTTGACACAGTGGATCTGGGAATGTTGAATTCTCTAACGATTTCCGAAATGGCATGACCCATGCGTCTAGCTCCAACTAACATTCCGCGTTCAAAGTCTGTTAATTCACGTCGTGCGGTCATCATCACGTTAAAACCTCTTCACATGAATAACTTGAACAGAAATGAAAGCTCTGTAAAAGCACTGCGCATTTATACCTGTTCTATGCGATGCTACTGCCATCTGAAAATTTGCATATTGCTATCCCATGACTTTTGTCACTTCAGTGTATAAAAATTACGTGTCCCTGTGTTTGTGGCCAATGGACTCCTCAGCTACTGAACCGATTTTAACCAAATTTTGCACGCAGTTTCAGTTTGGTCCAACTTAAATGATAGGATAGTTTTTATCTCAATTTAGGACCGCAATATATTTTTTATTGCAAATTATCTATTTATCTGTATTCTTGGCTAAAATTCTTTAAACTTACCCGGAATGCCACCACATAATCTGCGGTTAAAAATTGGTTCACCCATAGTTCTTCTACGTAATTTAAATCCACCGAGATTATGAAATGGTACGCGTTTAGTTATCAAAAAAATCACCGGGAACATTATTGAGGCAATCATTTTGACTGGCAAGTTTAAAGATGAAGTAGTTCTGTTGCCACGTATCCCAATGACACTGTCAGAATCTTCAATACCCTTCAAAAGGCTACAGTTTCCCATTCGTTTAGCTTTCGCCACGTCCATTAATAAGTCCCAAGGACAAACAATGTCAATTTGCGGTTTAGATTCAGGAAATGCATGTTTTTCCCATGGGCAACTATAGGTTGCTTGCTCCCGTGTGGGAAAACCGTCCAATATATTTTTGTTTACAAGAGACAGATTAACAAAGAATATTGTGCACCGATTAGTGTTAGGTTAAACTGAAATTAAAAATGCTTATAATTCAAAAAATAACAAATAATATTGGTTAATTATCTACCCCACCTACATTATTAAAAAATAAAATGTTACATTAAAAAATAAAATGTTACAATAGCAATTAGCAAATTTTTAATTAAATCAATTGTTACAAGCTTGAATTTAATATTTCTAAGTACTAAATGCTACATTTTTTGTTGATTTTTTGTTTCTAGCAAACTTAGGAAATTTTTGTTCGATTGTTTTCATATTTTGACCTCAAATTTATATTTGTATAAAGTTGATCTCTATAACGGTAATAAAGTTTTTCGTTTCTATTGAAACATTATAGTGTAACCCATACCTTAGCCACAGCAACGCGTGGCCGGGTCAGCTAGTATATATATATATATATATAGAGAGAGAGAGAGAGAGAGAGAGATTTGTTATTGTTCAGACGAACCTTGCAAAAACCATTTGTCTGTCAGTCATTTTTATAATTTTAATGTTGCTTGCCAGTGAGTCAAAATACTTGACTTTTGAAATAGATATGTGCATAAAAATAAAAGCATATAAAACAGCGTTAAAAAGCGCAAATGCGCAAGATTACTGCAGTATTCCTACGCATTTATGTTTTTCAACGTTGTTTTATATTCTGTTACTTGATTTTTGTCAAAATTGTAAGAAAAATGAGTGTTTCAACTTGTTGAATACATTTTCTCTGTATTAAATGAAAATAATTAAATTTAGCTGACATGACCATTTTTAGTAGTTTTAAGTATTTCCATAACTAAGCGAGTGACCATAACAGGTCAAACTTGCGTATTTTTATTTATTTCAAGAGAAAAACATCGGTAAATCATAGTTGAAAATTAATGAAAATGTCACAGCTATAAAAGTGTTATTTCTAAGTTCTAACATGGTGAGAATTAGTATTTTCTCTGAACTATAGCAGCAACATTACAGTTCAATAAAAATCAAAATTAAAAAAAAAAAAAAACTTTAACCAAGACTATAATTAGACATTTACCCAATATCTACATTTAATACAATGCGTTTCGTACAGAAAATTTTAATTTAAAAACTCTTTAAGTGATATATTGCAAAATAAGCTCTTTCGATGAAAAAAAAAAAAAGAAAGAAAAGGTATCCTTAAACGAAAGATGAATAAAAATACGTATAGTATCATTTAACAGTTATATCTGCGGTACTAAAAGAAGATTCCCATTATTTTCCATTTGTAACGATAAATGAAGAAATACAAAAGTGCATTTTCTTTTGTTTCCCATTCCTTGCCTCGAGATAGAGGAAGCGTCTTTTTCGGAGCCAACAATGATTCCTTTTTTCCCCGCCATTTGAGAAACCCGGATTCAATTTATGCGCAATGGAAACCGACTGCGAAGAGAATTTTCAAACTGTATCATGGAGATCGAATATCCAAGGCCTTATTATTATTTTTTCTTTTTTTTCCCTTTTTGGGAAAATGAGGAGGAAAATCAATCTGGATTTTTGCTTGTTCTTTTGGATTTTTAGTTTTATGAGTGAAGAGTTTTTGAAAGGAATGATTTTTTTTCCTTCTTCATCTTTTCTCCTAGAAATCTTCAGTAAATGATAATATTTTTTCAGAATTCATTTTAAAAATCACTTAAGGGAGACCGGGGCAAAATTTTTAACTTTTCATTTACACATAATTTTATTTATTTATTTTTTCTATTTTTGTTTACTCTATTCATTTTCAGAAAAAATTGTTATCACTGCAGTATGTGTTAGGGCCATGCTCCACATCAGCGTAAAACGCGACCGAAACTGAAGGCAGAAACCGAAAATCCGGGTACTTTCCATAGGAACACCATTGAATCTATTTTACGCTTCTGCCTATTTTTCCTGCTTTACATCGATGTGGAGCATGGCCCTTATACTTTAATTTTAAAAGTAGAACAGAAAACTAAAGTTAGCACTAAGCCACATATGGGTATTTGCGTGTAGCAAATTTCATTTAAATTCACAGAGTTTGAAAAAGAGTGGAGACAAAAAATCAGTCAAGCACACACTCACTTTTTTTTAAGGTACCCCTTTTTTTAAAGGCGAAAAGGAATTAGCACGCGTCGAAACGTGCGAATTCGTCTAAGTTAAAAAAAAAATACGAATCCAATACTTTCTTATGTTTATTAAACGTAGAAGAAAACAAAAAGACCCCTATATATAAATATTAATGACTTGCTCCATGATTTCAGGAATTTTCTCTAAAAATAAATTTCAAAATCTGTAAAAAAAAAAAAGTAAGAAGAAATCAGTGGTCGGAAGTAGCGCGCTACAAGTAGCGAAACTACTGTAGTAGCTACATTTTTTAGTAGTTTGTAGTGTAGCCAGTAGTGTAGCTAGAGGGTCCAGCGCCCGTGGCAAACGTAAGAAATTGCGCCAACGCCCCTCATGGTTGCCTTGATAGGAAATCACAGTAGCTCACTGTGACGTGTGACCTCCCATAATAATTCTTTCTGCAGAGAATTTTGATTATTTGATAAATTTGAAGACAATATTGCCAACTTTTTTTTTTTTCTTCTTTAAACGTTTTTTCGAAGTCCAATACTCATTAGATGCTTCATTTTCCACTCCAACTCTTTTTCTTTCAGATTTATTTTTTAAATATTTTTCTACTTACATTATTTTTTAAAAAATAATTAACTTTTTTTTATCGTTCAAAATGCCGCCCCCCTGACTGCTGCGCCCGTGGCAAGAGCCACTCCTGCCAACCCCTAGCTACGCCACTGAGTGTAGCGCACTACCTTTTAAAAAATCTGGTATGGTTACTACTTCCTTTTACGTGTTAATTTCTTAGTAGTTGAGTTAAGTGTTAAAAAAAGTGCTTGGAGTGAGCAAGGTAACAATTCAAATATTTGCTCCCCTAATCTGCCAAAAAACAATGCAAAACATATTTTACAATGGTTAATTTTCTAAATATTGCTGATTTTAATGTCATTCAGTGAATTTTTCGCAAAATATCGCCAATAGCGCCAAGTTGAACCCAAATTCAAAAACTATTTTTTTCGCCAAATTTGTCGCCGACTTGGCGATATGTCGCCAAGTTAGCGTCAAACACTTGGCGACCAAAAGCTTGGCGACATATCGCCAAGTGGTCGCGCCAATTCATATCACTTGAGTCTGCATTGAAATTAACACTGATTTACCCCAAAAAAGGGGTAAAACACCCCCTTGGGAACATTCGAATGCAACCACAAGGGGAGGTGCACAACTAGACCATCCTCAGAGCCTACATACCAAGCTAGAAGTTTCTAATGTCATATAGTTTTTGAGTTATGCGGGACACATCTGCACATACATCCGCACATACATCCGCACATACGTACATACAGACGTCACGAGAAAACTCGTCGTAATTAACTCGGGGGTGGTTGAGAAGGATTTTTCGGCTGCTTATATGTTGGTAGGTACATATGCACGTGCTGACAGGTCGAAAAAACTACTGAACATTCATTCGAGGGTGACCAAAATCAAAATTTAAACTCAAATTTGAGTGATTTTTTTTCGCGATCACAATACTTCCTTTACTACGTAAAAGGAAGTAAAAAAGTAGTGTAGTGAGTAGCGCGATCAAAACAAAAGTAGTAGCTTGTAGCGATTTCCAGAAACTACTTTCAAATTTAAAAAAAAAAGAGAGAGAAAAATTAAAAAAAAAAGAACAAAGGTTTAGTTGGACTCTGACTGGTGCGAACCTTGCACAAGTACAGCAGCGGACGCAATGAGAAATTAGAACCATAAATACATGAGCTGATCCCCTTAGATACATCATTTTGACGAAATACATTCTATCTGTTTGATGTCATTGGTTTAATTGGCATTATAATTTGTTCATTACTTCAAATAATTTTCATGTCCCTAAATATTCTATGGCAAGAAAGAGGAAAAAAAATAAAGGTTGAATTCTTTCAATTTTTCAACTTTTGAATTTATTTCTTGTGGAGAATATTCGTAAAAATTGTTAAAAAAATCTAAAACGGACAAATTTTAGCAAAAAAAGGAAAAGTAAGAAATAAATTCAAAGAAAATTCTTAGTTCTATTCCATATTCAAATGAGTTAATTTATTAATGTAAATCATTTCTCGATTTTTTTTTCGGTCAATCCACAAACGGTGCAGGCTTTTTATTTATTTATTATAATTATTTTTTAAAGTAGCGAAGTAGCGACTACAATTCAAAAGTAGTTTGTAGTCGCTACATTTAAAAAAAAGTAGTTGTAGTTGTAGTTAACTACTTTTATAACAAAGTAGTTGTGATTGTAGTTCGCTACAAAATAAATGTAGTTTTTCCAATCACTGGAAGAAATAATCTTAATTATTTAATTTTTCTCCTTTTTTCCTTTGAGCAATCAAAATTTCTCTTTGATATCAGTAGCTTGGGCTGCAGTTGATGCTTAAAAGTCATTCTTGTATATGTCAATTTTGGTTTAGCGGAATTTTATACCAGAGACATTTTGGCTTCATACAATTCAAACGTACTTCATTGTAAAAATAAAAATTGCTCTTTTTTTTGAGAAGTACCCGGAGTCGTAACAATAGAACATGCTTCGTTATGGCAGCGTGATCACTTGGCGATATAGGCGATATTTAACGACGTTGGTAGATTATTTTACATTGCACAGCAACTGTTAGTGTAATTTAATGTTTTTTTTTTTCCTGTAGAAGCTTCTAGCTTGGTATGTAGGCTCTGACGTTGGTCTAGTTGTGCACCTCCCCTTGTGGTTGCATTCGTATGCTCCCACGGGGGTGTATTATCCCTTTTTCGGGGTAAATCAGTGTTAATTTCAATGCAGATGAATTGGCACGACCACTTGGCAATATATCGCCAAGCTTTTGGTCGCCAAGTTTTTGACGCCAACTTGGCGACAAATTTGGCGAAAAAAATATTTTCTGAATTTGGGTTTGATTTGGCGCTATCGGTGATATTTTGCGAAAAATCCACTGAATTATGGTAAAATCGGCGATATTTAGAAAATGAATCATTGTAAAACATTTGTTTTGCATTGTTTCGTGGAAAACTATGGATGTAAATGTTCGAATTTGCTCTCTTGCTCACTCCTAGCACTATTTTAACACTAAGGCATCAACAAAGAAATTTACACGTAAAAGGAAATAGTGACCAAAGGAAGGAAGGACCCATACCAGATTTTTTTTGAAGAATTATTTCAAATAGAATTTTAGTTTGAGAAAATGAAAATTTTACTTGAGAGGCGAAGAGGTGACATTTTCATTTATTAAAGGGATTTTCTTAAAAATCTTTGCACGGGCATCGCCGTGCGGATTCAGAGAAGTAAAAATATAAAAATTATGCGCCAAGTTTGTTATCTATTTACAAAAATTTGTGGCCGCCACTTATATGAATCACGTTTTTTGTAAACAGTTTTGATTTGATAAATCGGCTGTATATTGTTCTGTTTTTGGCGATTTAATTCATTAAAGCTGCTGATTCAATTATTCATTGATTCAATTAACCGGTTCCCACCGTATTTACAATAGTAGTTCTCTATTTATTATCTTTTTATAACTTTGTAACAATATTCAGTTCAATCTTTTGAAAAAAGTTCCAATCGAACCTCTTCATTTTACCTTCACAACACCGAAAACATTCCAGATATTTCCTCCCCAGTCGCAACACAATATGTAAAAATATGAAAAATATCCTTGCCTGTTACTCGAAAACGATAACCTGAGAGGAAATACAGCCGACTTGATAGCTGTCACAGAAAAAAACTATAACATTCTGTTGAAATATTTTCAGTTCTTCCTTCTCAAGAATACATTTTTAAGTTACTGAAACTGATACATGTGTCTCTTCCTCTTGTCAAACTCCATTTTAGCTAAGAGAAGCCGGGGGAATTTATGGGCCGCAAGACATATATATCTCACAGTCGTTTTGCAGCTATAAATCTTTTTTTTTTCGAAGCAGGAATAGACTCGCGAATTGAATTCCTTTGTGATTTTATGCGGAAAGAAAATGTTTTTTGAAGCCCTAACGAACTGTAATGGGATTGAAGAGTTCCGAATAGGTGGAGGAGTGGGAAATGGACGAAGGCGTAATGTTTATTACTAAAAAATGGCTTCTTTTTTTTGTTCGCAAAAAAATACTTGTTTAAAAGGACTATTGTAAAATTCACTTGAAAGAGCACAGAACATAAAGAAAATCTCAAAGTGTACTTCGTGCTCCACTTCGAATGAAAAACAATCACTTTAAATTTTATTTAGAACGAGAAAATAGTAAACGAATTTTATCTGTTGCTAAAAAATATTAAAATGAGCGTAGTTAAAAAAAAGAGAACATTCAGTAACAATCAGGGCCATGCTCCACATCAGCGTAAAACGCAACCTAAACTGAAGGCAGAAACCGAAAATCCGGGTACTTTCCATTGGAACACTATTTGCACCATTTTACGCTTCTGCTTTATTTTTCTGCTTTACGTCAATGTGGAGCATGGCCCTCACTCGCAAATTGATTTTACTGAACAACAATTTTTTAATCCCCAACGCAACAAAAAGGGGCGTTATAAATTTGGCAAGTGGGTGTCTGTGAATCTGTTTGTGCAACTGTGGCGTCTAAACGGTTGGACCAATTTTGATGATTAGTTTTTTGTTCAAAAGGGGAGTTGAGCATGAGTGTTCTTAGCTACACTATGAAACATAGGTGTTGTTTTTACAGTATAACACTACTAATTTTACATGAACAAACTGTAAAAAATTCTTATTTTAGAGTAATAAACTGTTAAATTGTTGCTTTTCAGTAATAAACTGTAAAATTACTTATTTTACAGTTTAATGGGGCTATTCATTTTCCAGTTTTAAACTGGAACCTCTGCTGCCAATATTATACTGTAAAAACATCAGTTTTTTTTTTTTTTTGCAGTGTAAGTTTCGTTTTTGTATGAGATAACGATGGTATGAACTAAAAACCTCGAAAATTAGCGTTTTTCGCAATTTTTGAGCTGAACACATGCTTGAACATTTAAAATACTAAAGAGCAAATTTTCTCTGCGTCTGATAGAACTTCCATGTTATATAGAACCATATTAAACAGCTTTGCACAGCACAATTTGTAGTACCACTTTCATTATTTTATTTACACATTTTAATTTACACAACTACAAAGCACTTATTTCATGCAAAATGAAGAAATTTATTTCATTTAAAGGAAAATTCAAATCTTTTAAACGAATCAAAGCAATGAAAAATATTAATAAAGAAAATAATAATGCGAAACACTGATTCCCTCATTGCTATGTATGAACGTTAAGTTGTCAAAACCAATTTCCTATCGTGCGCCCAAATAGAATTTTGATACTCTAAATATGAGGAAAAAGAACGCCTGATTCAATTTTGCTTACTTCGCTTAAATTACTTTTCAAAATTCTCCGTTCTAATACTGATATCTTCTTTTTTGACTGACACCATGTCTAGCTGCTTGACGGGGTCTCAGTTGGAAATAAAAAATACAACGGCATCGTAATAGAATTTCGCTTCAAATTCTAAAGTGATGGACGTATCTTGTTTTAGCACGTTTTTTTAGAAAGTAATTTTGAATAACTTGAAAAATGCAGTTTGCTAGCTTTTATTATAGTATTTATTAACTTTACAATAACCCAAAAATAAAAAAAAAATATTGTAAAGTTTTCATACATTATGCTTTTATTGAGGTGTTTCCTTCAGTCTAAAATAATACTTTTAGTCACTGAATTACTAAAATAAGTTTAAAAAAAATAATAATAACATGAAGAATGAAAATACTTCATTTTCCTAACATTTTATTCTCAGTTAATTTTTTCAAGCGTCCAATCTTGAAAAGAAGACGTGTTCTCTATGGCGTCACAAGTGTCAATGTCGCTAAAGGAGAGCTCAGTGTTCAACTGTCAATCGCTGGGCTTGTCTCTTGTGTTAATTACCGTTGTTACAAATCGTTTAACAGAACAAACTAAGATGATTCAATTTGCTAAAGCTTCTTCAGACAATCTACAGAAAATTAGTGTGGGGATGGTCTACTGCTTTTTCCAGCAAAATCAACGTTTCAACGCTCTAGAAATTAGAGGAACAAGGCAATTAAGTTAAGCATTAAGCTATTCACTTCACTTCATACTCCAGTGTCCCCCGTACCTACCACAACTCGTGGTTTAACCGGGATAGAGCCCCGAAGGCCCCTCTGTTCTTTTAAACCAAAGGGCCGAGCAACCCTTAGTCCAACACCCCCAGAGGTATCGTTTCACTTGTATAACTTAGTGATCATGACCCTTATTTAACGTCGCCCAGCCACCATTAGTAACAACGGTGGATCTTTGATCGACTAGGATCAGCCCGGGACCCTCTGGCTACGAGTTCGACGCCTTACCGATCGGGCTACCACGGTCCGCCTAAGCTATTCAGCTGTACCTTATTTTCTTATTGCTGCGTCCTATTCTTTTGTTTTTTAAAGAGGTGTCCGTTTCTCAACCTGAAAAAAAAATAACTGTTGTTTCTATACCCTAGCAGCATCATCTCATCGGCCGATGATCGGCCATTCATCGAAACCCGATGAAATTCTCATCGGCCGATGATCCAATATATCTCATCGGCCAAGCAGAATCCGAACAGTAAAATCTGATGAGAGTACGATGAGATTTGGAGCAATTTACGAGCAGAACAGTCCCGTGCCGAGGAATTTCATCGGGAAACTTGATCGGAAGGATATCGTTTTCCGATGGAATATAGCTCGGCTTATTTTCATCTGGAAAGTTGATCGGAAGGATATCGCTTTCCGATGAAAAGTAGCTCATCGAAAACCGTGCTCGGATTCTGATCGGAACGATGTCATCGTGCGTTACAGGATCAGTTTACGAGGAGTTTATTGATCGGCCGAGCAAAATCCGATGAGTTAATGCTACTTGAGTAGTATATTACTGGCAACCGAGGTTCCAATTTAAAAC
The DNA here is from genome assembly GCA_038373865.1 of Uloborus plumipes. Taxonomy (NCBI): domain Eukaryota; kingdom Metazoa; phylum Arthropoda; class Arachnida; order Araneae; family Uloboridae; genus Uloborus; species Uloborus plumipes. Next base: position 94,904 of record JAXGGA010002278.1, read on the forward strand.
TGTCAAATGCACAGTAATAAACTGTAAAACTAGCAATTTTACAGTTTCTTCCTGCTTCCTGTAAAGTTGGAAATTTTACTGTTTATTGCCGTAAAATTTAACTGTATTAAACTGCATTAAAAAACAGTATAATACTGGCAGCAGAGGTTCCAGTTTAAAGCTATAAAATGCATAGTAATAAACTGTAAAATTAGCAATTTTGCAGTTTATTAGCGTAAAATTAGAAATTTTACAGTTTAGTACTGTAAAGTTAACAATTTTACTGTTTATTACTGTAAAATTAGCAATTTTTACAATTTGTTACTGCAGAATTAACTGCATTATACACTGAAGTGACAAAAGTCATGGGATACCTCTTAATATCGTGTCGGCCCTCCTTTTGCCCGGCGAAGTGCAACAACTCGACGTGGCATGGACTCAACAAGTCGTTGGAAGTCTTCTGCAGGAATATTGAGCCATGCTGTCTCGATAGACGTCCATAATTGTGAAAGCGTTGATGGGGCAGGATTTTGGGCACGAACAGACCTCTCGATGGTGTCCCATAAATGCTCAATGGGATTCATGTCGGGCGATCTAGGTGGCCAAATCATTCGTTGGAATTGTCCAGAATTTTCTTCAAACCAATTGCGAACAGTTGTGGCCCGGTGACATGGCGCATTGTCATCCATAAAAATCCCATCGTTGTTTGGGTACATGAAGTCCATGAATGACTGCAAGTGATCTCCAAGTAGCTGCACATAAGCATTTCCAGTCAATGTTCGGTCCAGTCGCACTAGAGGACCAAGTCCATGCCATGAAAAAACAGCCCACACCATTACGGAGCCACCACCAGCTTGAACAGTGCCTTGCTGACAGTTTGGGTCCATGGCTTCGTGGGGTCTGCGCCACACTCGAACCCTACCATCGGCTCTTACCAGCTGAAATCGTGACTCATCGGACCAGGCCACGGTTTTCCATTCATCTAGGGACCAACCGATATGCTCACGTGCCCACGAGAGTCGCTGCAAGCGATGTCGTTCTGTCAGTAAAGGCACTCGAGTCGGTCTTCGGCTGGAATAGCCCAAGAAATCCAAATTTCTCCGCACAGTTCTAGCAGACACGTCCATTGTACGTCCCACATTGATTTCTACGGTGATTTGACGCAGTGTTGCTTGTCTGTTAGAATTTACGACTCTTTGCAGACGTCGCCGGTCTCGATCTTTAAGTGCAGGCGGTCGACCACTGCGCTGTCCATGGTGGGATGTTATGCCTGAAATTTCATACTCTCGGCACCCTCTTGACACAGTGGATCTGGGAATGTTGAATTCTCTAACGATTTCCGAAATGGCATGACCCATGCGTCTAGCTCCAACTAACATTCCGCGTTCAAAGTCTGTTAATTCACGTCGTGCGGTCATCATCACGTTAAAACCTCTTCACATGAATAACTTGAACAGAAATGAAAGCTCTGTAAAAGCACTGCGCATTTATACCTGTTCTATGCGATGCTACTGCCATCTGAAAATTTGCATATTGCTATCCCATGACTTTTGTCACTTCAGTGTATGGTAAAAACAACATTCTTTTTTTTTTTTTTTACAATGCAGAATGTTCCGTCGTAACAAATGGAGAAAAAAATAATGCTTTCCTACCCCGTCTCATTTTTCTGAAGAAATTTCAAAAATAAATAAATAAATATGTAGCAGTTTTTGCGTTGTTCACATTGAAACTGCAAAACAAGATTTGGCGCCGAAACCACGACGTAAATTTCTCAGATATGGTCGGTTTGAAAGAATTTTAGCAACAAAAAGCGGACTAGATTATACCCGGCGTAGCGAGAGCTGGCGGCTCAAAGTAAAATTAATTTCCCACTCTCCACGCTTTTCCCTTGATGGTTGTCATAGCTACGGCGCTATGGACTTTTTCTTAATTTAGCTTTTGCAACAATGGTTAAATGCAAACGGTCAAAATTGCTGTTTGCGTAAACTACACTGGCGGGAAAAAAAGCCCAACACCAAGAAAAAATTACTGTAGAGTAATGAAATTTGGGTAATACAATTGCCTAGTAAACATGTTTAATTGATTAAATGTACAAGATCACTGGCTAATTTAAGCTCAAGGAAATGCTGTGCAAATGTGAAATTATGTTACTTTAATAACCGGCGTAACCTCCAGAAGTTTGAAGGTATACCTACAAGCGTGCATGCATTGTGTCATAGAGGTACCGAATGTCACTTTTGTGGTATGGAGTGCCATGCTTGTTGCACTTGTTGTGTCAATACTAGGACAGTCATTGCTGACTGTGGATGATACTGGAGTTGCCGTCTAATGATATCCCATACGTAATCAATTGGAGACAGTTCTGGTGATCTTGCAGGTTATGGTAACATGCCAACACTCTGTAGAGCACATTGCGTTACAGCAGCGGTGTGAGGGCGAGCGTTATCCTGTTGGAGAACTCCCCCTTGAATGCTACTCATGAAGGGCTGTACTATAGGTTTAATTTCCAGATTGACGACAAATTTTCAGTCAGTGTGTTTGGGATAACCACAAGTGTGCTCCTGCTGTCATAGGAAATTGCTGCCGAGACCATGACTCCCGGTGTAGGTCCCGTGGGTCTAGGCCGTAGACAGCTTCGATGCAGACGGTCCCCTGGCCTCCTTCTGACCAACATACGACCATTACTGGCAACAAGGCAGAATCTGTTTGCATCAGAAATTACAACAGATCTCCCTTCTGGTCTCCAGGGAGCTCTGTCTTGACACCACTAACGTCGCAGACGGCAATGGTTTGCAGTCAATGGAATACTAGCTACAGGGTGCCTGGCTCGGAGCTGTCGTTGAAGTAAATGATGTCTTAGGGCCCAACTCCACATTGACGTAAAGTAGAAAAATGAAGCAGAAACGTAAAATGGATTAAATGGTATTCCTATGCAAAGTACCCGGATTTTCGGTTTCTGTCTTCGGTTTCGGTCGCGTTTTCTGCTGATGTGGAGCAGGGCCCTTATCGTTGTCACGACGGTACCAACTGTAGCTCGAATGTCAGCCGCAGATGCAGTACGGTGCGCCACAGCCGTACGCAAGATTCGGCGATCTTCCTTCTCAATCGTGCCACGTGACAGCTCGGAATTCGATCTTCTTGAGGAAGTACCATCTTTTGACCATAGCTTCCACTAATTATTCACGGTGGAGGCATTCCCACCAAGTCTTTCTGAAATATCGCGAAATGAAAATCAACATTCTCAAGCCAAAGTGTACGACATCATTCAAACTCTGTTGATATTGGCTTCTTCTTCTTCATAAAGGCATTCCTGGCTAACATAAACGCAATGCGTCAAATTTCACGGAAAAATAATACTCACGAACTTTGCAACACGCTTTTAAAACAAGCGTTATTTGCATGTTCTGAGTGACGCCAGCTGCGCCACAAATGCGCGGAGCGCGAAATTTCAATCGATGTCATCTTGCAGTTGTATAAACACGCCTGCCAAATTTCGTTTATCTAGCGCAAGTCTTTCTTGGTATAGGGATTTTTTTTCCCGTCAGTGTATTATTTTATTGAAAAATCAACGCTAATAAAGCGCTACTTTTCCGTAGAAAATTTTGCTTTGTTTATGTATGACTAGGGCAGGGATTCAAGTGAAACAGCACTGCGATCGCTTCGAATTGCAATTGCTACTGGAAGTGAATTGCATTATCATCAACTTAACTTGGCACTGACGTCACTACGAGCGGAGCCAATAAGAGCTCACAAGCAGTCAGCAATCTCCTCTTATTCGCCAAGTAGGCTGTGACGTTTTATCTAGCTCGTTTTTCATGGGCAAACTTCACGCTGACGTCACGATGTTTTATCAAGAAACGTTCTAATGTAATTCATTTCCAGTAGCGATTGCAGTTAGCCTGTTTCACTTGAATCTCTGCCTAGGTTTGCTGAGAAATAACTGAGACATGAGGAAATAAAAAAAAGCGTAAGCCAAATTCGATAATCGTAAAATAAATGAGATGCCTCAATAACAGTGCATATAAAAAAAGAATGGAGCTGTTTTCTTTCGTACGGTTTCCATAGAGACGACGTAAAATTTCTATACTTCGCAGCAGTTTAACTTGGCAGTGACGTCACTACGGGTGGAGCCAACAGCGTGACGTTAGCCTATGAAAAACGAGCTAGATAAAACGTCACAGCCTACTTGGCGAATTAGAGGAGACCACTGACTGCTTGTGAGCTCTTATTGGCTCCGCCCGTAGTGACGTCACTACCAAGTTAAACTGCTGCGAAGTGCACTTGATACGCCTATTTTAAAGTAACGGAGTAGAGCAAATGGACGTTGACTTATAGGGGTTCCCACAAATGCGTGTCAAGTTACGGAGGCTCCCGCCCATTGAAATTAACATTGGGTCAAACATTGGAAAAACAAACGGCTACTTATCGGGGTAGTCGAGTTATCCACGTGTCGTTTTACCGAAGTTTCATTGTATATATCGCTAACGTAAGAACTTAATACGCAACACATCAAAGAAACAAAATGTTTTTTTGTGAATTTTATCACTCTTAATTCACATGCGCAAAAAGTTTTGCCAGCCTTAAAACTTAAAGTTCCCACTCAAGATATATCATTAACTTTCGTGGTTTCTCAGATAACAAACAGAACAAAATGGAAGCAAAATTCCCATCATTTTCCTCAATCTTTTTCCGCCAAAAACAAAACTATTCCAGGCAATAAAAGCAAAGAATCATTTCCTTCTTTAACTCCAACCATAACAGGAAAGAAACGACTCCATTATTGCTCGTGGTTTCCGCAATTTTTATGACCGGGGCTTAAAATTTGACTATTTTCATCATGATGTCAGAAGACTATTTATTTGCAACATCCAAGCTTTTTCCTGTGAAAACTAAAAAACCTTTATGGGCTGGTGTCAGTTTGATATGGAGTAATCTCTGTCGTACGTTCATAGTTATTGATGGAAGTGAGCATCTGGGAAATGATCTAATAGGAAGTGCTTCAAAAACCCAGAGGTAGCTCGGAGGTTGTTGAGGTATGTATATATCATTTTTATGATGACTTTGTTTTTCGAAAGCATTATGGAAAATCCCTTCAGCATTTGGCTTCTAAGCATTATAACTGAAAACACAAATATTCATTACAAGAGTGTTTTTCTGAATAAAATATTTAGCAAAAGACACAAGAAAAGAAAGACAAATTGTTAAAACGTAAAGTTTGTGACGATGAAAAGGCTTTCTTTCAAACCCTATAAAGCAAGAGAGTCTCACATCTACGGCCCGCTGCCCACATCCAGCCAATGAACAGATTTTATCCTACCCACGGGAACTGCCTGAAACAAACATCTGCATTTTTAAAGAAAACTTTGCTCGTAAAATCTCAAAACCACTACAAAGCGCTTAATTAAACCAAAAAAATAGACGTAAAGGGGGGGGGGATTAACTCTAACTATAGATCACCTGAACTAAAAAAAATGATGGAATATTGAACCATCTCGTCACCAAAAATATACACGGTGCCCCTTGAGTAAAAAAGTAATGTGAAAATTTGCATAATCAGAAATTTTTAAAAATATTGTTACAAATCTTGTAAATAGTTGTTGTTTTTACTGCCTTGCATCATTTTCATTAGTTTTGGTTTTATCTGACGTCATGTTGCAAAAGTATCTGAAGATATCGCCTTTATCACTAGTATACCGGCCCTGTAACACTTTGTAGTTTTTACACTTGCCCTAACTTTAATAAGCGTGAAGACATTTTCGCGTGGTTTTTTTTCTTATCGCTAGAATTTGTGAATGGATTACGTAATGTTAGAAATGAAACAAAATATTCCAGGTTTTTCTCGAATATTGTGGACATTTCTTTCCGTGTATAAATAGCTGGCCTTGAACACAAGTTAGTCAGTTATTTTCAGATTTGATTCTGGTGACTCGTTTTTCATCCGCTTGGGCGGATGGTTGTTTTGCTTTTGTAATTGCTTAATTACTGTTCACGTTTGATACGTGGTGCTGAGTTACTGTTGAGAGTACAGTGTACTGTTGGCTGCCTAATTGCTGATGTTTAGCAATTGTTTTCTGCTCTTATTGTAAATAGTGTACATACTTGTAAATAAATTTATAGTTACTTCCTCAAGATTGGAATGCTCATTTGAAGAAAGTTGAAGGTGCTACGGACTCGTTACATTTTTTTTTTTTTTTTTTTTTTTTTTTTTTTGAGGAAGTAACTATAAATTTATTTACAAGTATGTACACTATTTACAATAAGAGCAGAAAACAATTGCTAAACATCAGCAATTAGGCAGCCAACAGTACACTGTACTCTCAACAGTAACTCAGCACCACGTATCAAACGTGAACAGTAATTAAGCAATTACAAAAGCAAAACAACCATCCGCCCAAGCGGATGAAAAACGAGTCACCAGAATCAAATCTGAAAATAACCGACTAACTTGTGTTCAAGGCCAGCTATTTATACACGGAAAGAAATGTCCACAATATTCGAGAAAAACCTGGAATATTTTGTTTCATTCCTAACATTACGTAATCCATTCACAAATTCTAGCGATAAGAAAAAAAAACCACGCGAAAATGTCTTCACGCTTATTAAAGTTAGGGCAAGTGTAAAAACTACAAAGTGTTACAGGGCCGGTATACTAGTGATAAAGGCGATATCTTCAGATACTTTTGCAACATGACGTCAGATAAAACCAAAACTAATGAAAATGATGCAAGGCAGTAAAAACAACAACTATTTACAAGATTTGTAACATTATGAATGAGAAGAAATTGAGATTCACATTTGGTCCTGAATGACTGCGCCTTAAGCATTTTTTAAAAAGTTTTAAATAAAGTAATAAAAACGCGAAACACGCAATTTTTTTTTAGGTAATGAAACGTAAAGAACAGTATTTTAATGATTTCTTGAAATATAACTTCTTGATAACAAGCAAGCTCACAAGTTAAACTTTTTAATACAGTGGATTCCACATTTTCGAAACTTCATAAAATCCAAAAATCAAACCAAACTCACAAAAATTAAAAACTGTAACTGCTGTTAATTCATTCCTTGAGGAAATCTTAAAAGCAATTAATGTCTTGCTTCCATTGCGGGAAAAAAAAGTACCCATAATTACAGGTGGAAAAGTTAATCCCGTTTATCGATGTTTCACAATAAACCTCCGCATAGCATACAGCTGTTGTCATTTTAATTTAATATTCCCCTAATTCTTTTGATTGAATATTTCGGTTAATCCCCATATTCTTTTCATATAAGACATCAAACACAAGAATTAGAAATATTAAGATAACTGTGGCTAATCTTGTTTGAGAACAAAATGATCAAAGTGAAAAACTGCGGAACTCAAAATGAGCTTAACTTCGGTGATGCAGCTCAATTGGATTTAATGACTGCAGCGCTGCTACCAATAGCTCCCGAATGTTTGGTCTTAGCACGTTCTATTTTTCTTTGTGCAGCTTTTGATTCTCCCTTTCTCTCCTCTCTCTCCCTCTAGTCTTCCCATAAAATACTGGCAACTTTAAATGTGCAGTCTAAAAATGTATATAGAATTTGTATATTCTCTAAATAATACAAGAATAGCTATTTTATTTTTGTTGCGATATTATATTTTATTATAGCTTCTAACTAGAAAGATAAACCTCTAAAAATAAATTAAGAAAATTCCATTCGAAATATCTTCAATGTCTAATTGTTTTTTGTTTTCCTTTTTTTCCGTTTCTTCTTCTTTTTTTTAAATTGCCTTTGTTACTAATAAAAGAATCAATAATCTGTATAGCTGTCTATATTAAGTGTTTTAAACAACATTTTGGCAGCTAACGGACTGCTAGAGGCAGTATCTGAACACAGTAATCAGATATTTTCATTTATTTTTATTTTTCAGTAACTATCGTAATTTTGGGCAGAAAAGTTACATTAGCGCTTGACTAAACCAATCGAAAACCTTGGGAACCTATGGAAATCTTTAAGAAAAACAAAGCACATTGAATAAGCCGCACCACGTATACACCGCAGCAAAGGTTGGCACTTAATGCTCGTTTATCACATAATTCCCTTCTACATTTAGATGCCGAAAACATTTACAGTATCACTACAAACAGTAATATGTAACTTTTAAACAACCATAAACATGGTTATTACTTGTTTATTACTTCATTTTACGTAGTAAAGGAAGTAATGTGATTCGTGAAAAAAAATTCACTCAAATTTGGGTCTAAATTTTGATTGTGCTCACCCCCTGATTTTTAAAAATATAATTTAAATTCAAGATGTAAAGATTTTTTTTTTTTTTTTCAAATTTTCTTTTTTGCTCGAACGCTAACCGTTATTGTTTATCTGCACCGTAGCAGCAGGTATAAACCTACCACATGCAACAGAAAGCACTAATTAATAATTTTTAATTCCACCCGAGATCGTCAACCTGCTATCTCAGCGCTCCTTTAATCTCGTAAATATTATCAGCTCGTGAATAATGCAAACAAAATCGCTTTCGAAACCTTAAATCTTTTCGGAGTTCATTACTGAAGTAATTTTAGGCTTCGAACGATCCCCGAGTTTAAATATTTGCTTTGAACTTTTCCACTGTAGTCCAATTACTTTCGCCATCGATCCCTTTTCAAAGGCAGATAACATGGCGTTCGCGTCGAATTAACTTTCGAAAATGAATCGCTCTAACAGAACTGAAAAATTAATATTCTAATAATTAATTGGAATGCGGTTTGTGTCTTTTAGTTTTTTAGCAGCCGACTCAGGCTCGAAAGGTTTCTTTTTTTGATCATTTTATGCAATGTATTTTAAAATTAGTTAGCAATATTTTGACGGTACACCTTTTAAGCAGCAACGAACCAAAAAGAATGACTTTCTACCGTCTAAATTACTTTAAAATAAAATAAGAAATTTGTGAAAAGTATTCTTTTAAACTAGTACCCTGAGCTATTTTGGAGGCACTTAATATGTATAGGACCCTTCCCACTGCTAAACAGGCACAGGGCCTAATGATTTTCTGTGACTCTAAGGCTGCCCTCCAGGCAATTTCAAAGGGGCACTCTTCTATCACCCATGAAATCATCTCAAATCTTCAGGAGATCCAGGCTATGAACAAGACCTGTACGCTTCAGTGGATACCTGCACATGTCAAAATAGCAGGCAACGAATATGCTGATAAATTAACCAAGGAGTCCAGAGACCTTAATACTAACAACAGTGTATATCTCCAAGATGCAAACGCAATATCTAAATCTAAACTTAAAGATAAATCAATCCAAGTGAAACACCAGCTTTATGAAATAAATACAAGTCGATCAATGACAAAAACTATAACCAGGCTGAGAACCGGCCATCACAAGGGCATGAAGATTCATGGAGATGGTAGAAGGGTGTATAGAAACGGTTGTAATTTCTCAGATACATAGCTTACACCTTGTCATATCTTTGAGTGTCCAGCAATAAGTGCGAACCTGAGAGAAATTGATGTATTGCCGTCACTTGTAGACCTTTATGAAGATAACGTCCAACAAATCACAAAAGGGTGATTCTACAAAAATAGGAATATTTCTAACATGTAGATTTCAAAAAATTAATTTAAAATTAAAAATCTGAAAAATATCAGCAAAGACTTGATAAGTTACATAATTGAAATAGAATATGAGCAGAGCTTAAATGTTTGTATTTTATTGTATTTTTGGATTTTTATTTTTTTTGAAGGCATATGTGAATGATAAAAAGGACATGTGGATGACACAATGGGTATGTGAATATAACACAGTAAGTATGTGAATAACACAAACACAATAGGTATATTAATGAAATCTTTTAACCAGTAAACTGTTAGACATAATTTTTAAACATTGTACTGTCATAGTTTGGCTTTTGATTCATCCACGTGTCTTATATTGGGGCATGTGAATGACGATAGAAAAAGGGCATGTGAATGACAAATCACAAATAATTGTGTTCTCCAAAAGTCATATCTGAATATTTTTCGGCTTCACTTCGAATTAGAGCCCACAAATATAAGCCTTAGTCATTATCAAAATTTATTTACATGTACATTTTACATGCATTCTGTGGGGCATGTTAATGACAAAGATAAAAAACACTTGCCTTGAAAGTTGAGTTTAGCTTGCTTTTTATCAAAAAGTAATTGCAGAACAGAAAAATTAATCCTCAGCCAGGAATAACAAAGTTCCATGCTTTATTTTAAGATGTGTTGCCAGATTTTGAAATAAAACATTTCAGAGAAAAATATCTATACTTTTTAGACATGTGGATGACTGATAATCGCTGGGACAAAGTTTAGATTAACTTTTAGAGATATTATTTTCATATTATTTTGCTTTTTCCGTGATTTACATCTTGTACGCATTCATATTTATAAATAAAAAACTCTTGAAAAAAATATCCCCTATTTTTTTAAAATCTATATTCCATTGATTGTGAAAATTGCACCTATGGGACAGGGCATGTGGATGACATTTCAATCGAATATCCTTTTTTTTTAATGAATAATAATTAAATATTGACATTGTTGATAACGAAAATTATAGAACAAAAGACGCATAAAAATATTCTCAAAATAGTTTTTTATTAAATTAAAAACAAAAAGAGCAATTAGTATGGAACACAAATTTGCCCATTTTTGTAGAATCACCCAAAAGCAGTTATAAGGATCCATTGAGTCATTTAGTTCGGCTAAGTCAAAGACACGACAAAAAAAAGTACCCTAAATCAACAAAAGTTATAAAAGCCTCTTTTTTTTAATAAATTTTAAAATCCAAATGCAGTTAAGCGGGTATCAACTAAAAGAGGTTCCATAATTTCAATTATTGTAGTGTTTTCTGTACTGATTATACACTGAGTGCTTCCAACAACGTTCTAAAAATTGATTTCAGTGAATGATTCTTCCTTTCTGTCTCTCCCTCCCCCCCCCCATAGCCCCTTCCTAGCCCTGGAATTGCAGCAACATCACAAAGCTGTCTCCTCTGGGTATAAGTTGGAATTCCCAAAAAGAGCTCTTTCCGGAAAACAATGAATTGACTTATTCATAAGCAGCAAAATTCTCAGAAATGGTTACAATGAAATAATATCGATAAAAAAAGGAGGAATAAAATTGCACGTGGGTATGGACCTTTAGAGGTTTCTGTGAATATGTGTCAAGTGAGAAAGGTTTGCATACATTGAAATTAACATTGGACCAACCATTGGAAAACTAAATGTCGACTTACTAAGATTGTCGAGTTACCGAAGTGTCACTGTATCCACAAATATATGATTGCTTTAGATTAGCTTTGAAAAAAAATTTAACTTTGTTCACATTTGAATTAACCTATTAACGCCTGACATTTTTTTTCTTCAAAGATATTTTGTATACTGGTTACTAACAGTGTTTAATCGACAGGAAAAATAAATTTAAAAATATTATGTAAAAAAATAATTTTTTTATTAGGGAAAGAAAAATCGTCCCTTAAAAGTTACGATAGACCCCAGAGGGTACATACTTTTTTTACTAAAATTTTTTCTGCCCACGGTATAAAATTTAAAAAGACATTTATAAGAAGAAATAAAGCAGCAGTTAACATAAACTGGGAAGATGGGAATAACTTTGGAAACTTAGCTTTTTTTTTCTTGAGATTGTGAACAGTGTCATTTTTGATAAAGATCATAATAAAACTACTACAGAACACACTTTACAATGGTTATGTACTGCAATCTGTTAATAACGAATTGAAACAATACCAAGGTACTCATTGAACACTATTATTTGGTTGAAATGTTCATTTTGGGGAAATTCAGATCTTTTTTTAGACCGTCCCTAAAAAAGGACGCAATTCATTAATGGGTTAATAGTTGCTCTTGCTAGTATCCATTTTGTTTTGGCGATGATTAAAAAGCTTGTCCTCCACGCCACCGATGGAGCAAGTGCACTGCAAGAAAATTCCGAAATGGAGCAGATTATTTTCGGCCAAATGTTCTACGATTTCACAGGCCCAGTGTCCTGTGTGTCCAGGTCTAAAACCAGTGTCCTATGGAAAAAAAGGGGGCGATTTTTGAAAAAGAAGTTTCCTTATTTGCTACAAATTTCATGGATGCAGGAATCTAACTGATTTTTTTTTTTTTTTTAAATATTTTAATCTGCCAGTGTCAAAATATATTTTGCGTTTTTATTTAAAATTGCGCCTTCATCTGAATTATGGTTTGACCAGATTTACTGCGTCCGAAATGAGGGTGAAGTGAAAGTACTGGTAAATAAAAGTATTTGCTAACAGTCCCACATTAGCTTAGGCCACATGTCCGTCCGGAGTTCTTCTGAAAAATCAAAAATGTGTCGAGCTGTCGCTGTTAATATATGTTCGTTTCCCCGGCAAGTTCCTGATTTATTCTAGAAACGTGACTGGCTTTCATTCGAAAGGTTTTTGAATTCTCCAGAAAGGTTCCCGGTTAATTTCAAGAACGCTACTAACTTTCGATTCGAAACTTCCCTGTCTTTTGTCAGCTATGTTGATGTCGGAAATTAGGCCCATGAGCTGCCCATTTTTTCCAGGAACGTTTCTCAATCATTTTTACAGGGATAATATCTGTACCTCAGAACCAGAACGATGCAAGTCCAAAAATGGCCATTTTCACTTTTTTGCTTCATTGTATGTACAATCTTATGCCGCATCGACTCATTAAAACAGCATTCTATAAAACAAATTGCTTCACAATTATTTAGCAGCGTGAAAAGAGCTCGATTCCCATCCTTTGCATGTATTCGACAATCGTTTTCCCCTCTACTGGAAAATGACGAAAATGGACTTACGATAGTCTGGTTCTGAGGTACAGATATCTCTACTAATAATAAAGCTGAATGTTAGTCTTTCTTTCTTTCTTTCTGTCTGTCTGTCACGCGCTTAGCGCCAAAACCGTTCGGTCGATTTTCATGCCACTTGGCACAAAATTAGTTTGTAGCATGTAGTTTTGCACCTCGAAGCGATTTTTCGAAAATTCCATTTCGTTCTTTTTCTATTCGAATTCTTAGTGGAAATTCGATAAAATAGAGAAGAAATATTTCATACACATTTTCAAGTCTTATGTCATTCGAAAGCTTGAAATTTTCTGCACAAAATGAAGTTTTTTCGAAGCTTCTACGATCATCAGGAGAGCTGTAACAATTGTTTTTAGAATCCCGGAATTCAAGGCTTACCTTCAGTAAAGCAAGTCAAACGATTCTAAAATGGTTGGGCTCGAGAATAAAATTTGTTTGAAAAGAGAGATGAAACGAATTATTTTATCAACGGAAATCAACTTTTCATGTTGTTACCATGGTTACGTGTTCATACTTATTTTTGTTTCGTTCTTTTTCCAGCGTTGCCAGACGTAGTATTTTTGATACGGTAGTATTTTTTCGGCCCAAATAAGGAGCGTAGTATTTTTCTGGCGACCCTGTTTCCAATATACTAATGACTTAATTAAAAGATTTGGCAGATTTTTTTTTTTTTTTTTTTTTCATTTTCATAGATTTTGCATTTCAGCAATATTGATTTTGGCAACGTTTGGAAATAGTAGTAGGCGCGTCTATCGCCCATTTAGCGAGAAAGGTGTACCCAAAGCACAAAGATTAACCAAATATCGTATAAATTTCGACATTGCAACGTTCTTTTAAAAGTGTTTCATTTCGGAAAATGTATTGTTTTGCTTTTAAAGCTAGGAAAGGAAACTTTCTTCTTTCAAATTTTGGTAAGATTTCTGTTGGTTTCTGTGAGCAACAAAGTTGTTCTAATTTTCTCTTTTGGCTTATTTTTGTGCATCTCCCCTTGGGATTTCATGTGAATGTCACAATGGGATGCTTTACCCCTTTTATGAGTCAATCAGTGTTAATTTTAATGCAGATGAATTGGCGCGACCACTTGGCGATATATCGCCAAGCCTTTGGTCGCCAAGTATTTGTCGCCAATTTGGCGATTTTTTTTTTTTTCATTTTTTTTTGGGGGGGGGGGGTTCAATTTGGCGCTATTGGCGATATTTTGCGAAATATCCACTGAATGATGTTAAAATCGGCGATATTTAGGAGATTAATCATTGTAAAACATTTTTTTGCATTGTTTCGTGGCAAACTAGGGATATAAATGTTTGAATTGTTATCTTGCTCCCTCCAAGCACTATTTTAGCACTTAAGGCATCTACTAAGAAATGTACACGTAAAAGGAAGTAGTGTAGGGCCTATACCAAATTTTTATATCATACTTTGAAGGAATTGTAGTTAAATTATAACTAAAATAGAGTATTTTTTCTGCTATATCAATTATTTTAAAAATGAACTTTTAATTTTATACCACGGGCAAAGCCGTGCGGGTACCGCTAGTAGCTAATAAAAAGCAAGCAATTGTTTATCTAGGAAATGGGTAAGCTCATTTTATTAATTAAGAGCAAAAATCAATGTTACAAAAGAATACAATTTCAAAACCACGTTTCGTGGTTACAAGAACCTCTTTTTTCATTGCAGAAAAATAATTAATCTTCTGCCACCAAACGACTGTCACGAAAAGAGGCCCATTTTACAAAAGTGCCACCAAAAGTACCAAGTACGAAACCGTTGTTATATCGTAAATAAGTAATTGTAGTTGTTGTAGTGTGTCTTAATTAACTGGTAACATCAAAAATTGAAGTTCCTATAGAGTTTTATTTACTCTTTACTATTATTTTTCAATTACAACTTCCTTAGAACTTTGTACTCCGTCAACAGAAAGTACATCATACATAGTTCAAATCTGTACCTCAGAATCAGACTAACGTAAGTCCATTTTCGTCATTTTTCGGTAGAGGGGAAAAACGATTGTCGAATACAACGTTTTTCCCCTCTACTGAAAGATGACGAAAATGGACTTACGTTAGTCTGGTTCTGGGGTACAGAAATTACAAAGCAATTTTCTATCGACTTTTCAGTTGGTTAGGACACATTTTACAAAATTGTTTCTTCTGTTTTAGGTACACTGTAAAAAAAAAATAGATATTGTTTTACAGTATAATACAGCTAATTTTACATTAACAAACTGTAAAAATTGCTAATTTTACAGTGATGAACTGCAAAACTGCTAGTTTTACGCTAATAAACTGTAAATTTTCTGCTTTACAGTAATTAAATGTAAAATTGCTAATTTAACAGTTTATTACTGCGCATTTTACAGTTTTAAACTGGAACTTCTGCTGCCAGTATTGTGCAGCTGTTTTACAGTATAATCTCCATATATTATTTCTCTAAGCCGAATCCTATACCCGGTCGAAACTCGCTCATTTCTTTATCGAATTGCAAGAAAATTTATGATTTTGAAGCTTATCCCGCGGGCTATTGACGAAAATTAGACCCACCCTCTAAAAAGTGTCGGTTCGTTTTTTATTCGAACTTCAATTTTTGGGCACAAAATTGACTCTATCTAGCGAAATAATTGTCGTATCGTCCCCATTTTGATTTCATTCGAAAGATTAAAAAAAATGCGTCCTTTAGAACGTTTCTCCGCTAGCGCCGCGTAACGAGAATCTCGAAAATCCACGTTTAAGCGACTTATAAGCGATTGAAGTTTGAAAAAGTTAAATTTTTTGCTCAACTGTTAAAATCGTTACATTGTTGTTCAAATCAATTTTAAATGCGACATTTCAAGCCAAGGCTTAGCTCGGTAAACCTTAATTGTAACTTTTATTGTTTCAAAATACTATGGTAGTTTTGCGATAACGTTAGTATTTAGTTTAGTAGTAGCCTTGGGTATTTGATTTTAATATAGGGTATCACTTTTGTAGTAGTTGTAAAAGTAAACGTGTCTTTGATCTTTTTGAAAAGTTGTCAGAACGACGGCAGTAGACGGCGATGTTGTGCAAATGAAGCCAATAAAAATTGTCGTATTAAATTTTAAGTTTAGAGTTTTTTTTTTTTTTTTTTTGCGGAATTCCGCACGGGTCACCTAGTACTGCTAATTGTGTAACAATAAACTGGAAAATTGTAGTAATAAACCAAAATTGCCGCTTTACAGTAATAAGTTGTAGAATTACTAAATTTACAGTTTATTATTGTGCATTTTGCAGTATTAAACTGGAACTTTTGCTGCCAGTATTATACTGTAAAAACAACACTTAATTTTCGCAGTGTAGTATTCTTATTCAAAATGTTAATCTTTTGACTAAAAATTTATAAAATATTACAATGTTTATAATCTTCCTTACATGAGAACAACCCATTTACTAACGACAAAATATACTTTCAAAGACAGCGAAATAAAGTGTAACAGCTGCCGTTAATTGATACCATTTACCTATACTATGATTTGTATTAGGAACAAACATACACACAAACAAACATACATCCATTTTTATGTATACAGATTAATTAATTGTAGTTGTTGTAGTGCGTTTTAACTAACTGGTAGCATCAAAAATTGAAGTTCGTATAAAGTTTTTATTTACTCTTTACTATTATTTTTTATTTACAACTTCCTTAGAAATTTGTATTCCGCCAACAGAAAGTCAATCATAGATAGTTCAAATTACAAAACAATTTTCTATCGACTTTGCAGTTAGGATACATTTTCAAAATTGTTTCTTCTGTTTTAGGTAGTATTTGTATTCGAAACATTAATCTTTTGACTAAAAATTTATAAAATATTACAATGTTTATAATCTTCCTTATATGAGAACAACCCATTTACTAACGACAAAATATACTTTCAAAGACAGCGAAATAAAGTGTAACAGCTGCCGTTAATTGATACCATTTACCTATACTATGAGAGCGGAAAAAAACAGGCTTGGCGACAAGGTATAAAAACAATTGCCGAGGAAAAAATTTTCCGAAACATCGATTCTCCATTTCTGCGAAATTGATTTCGGGAACACTTGTTTGTACTTCCCATAAAGAAGTTGTTGAACATGTTTCGTTTTTTGTAGAGATTTTTATTTTTCACTTTTGGTATTATTTATATATTTTCCTCTTCTGTTACGGATTTTTCGCTGATTAAACGATATGATTTTTATATAAACAGAAAAACAATGTGTGGCAGTTTTTGACTAGATCAGTGGTTCCCAACCTTTTTGAGTCTTCTAGAGATTAGCTGCAACTGTCGGCCCCACTTAAACGAATACTGTCGGTTCCAAGAAATATTATTCGATTAAGCGGGGTATTTGTTTAAGCGGGAACTTTAACATTGCGTCTATAGCATCGGTTCCGAGAATATTTATTCGTATAAGCGCGGTATTCATTTATCCGTTACCCGATTAAGCGGGGACGACAGTACTTCCCCCCCCCCTCCATCTATTTTAACTAGAAAAGAAGTCACAGTCACTCGCATGTAAAATCTTTCGGCTTTTTTTTTTTTTTTTTCGCATTTTTTAAGTTTTCAATAGTTTTGTTTATGTACAAATTTTGAAATAGAAATCTAAAACTTAGTAGGATTATTTGTCTTTACACCAAATTTTGTTAAAATCAGAAGTGAAGTCAAAAGCTTTTTATCTTCATGATTGATTTGAAGCGGAATTGCTCTAGAATGACTTAAATGTCATTACTTTTACCAGTAAAAGGGTGATGTGCAGTAAAAAATGCAAACTGTCAGCCGCCAACAACGCATCCTAAATGCTAAATAACCTGCAACTTTCTGGTTTTTAGCACAGAGCAAAATTTTGACCTTGGTTCACGATGCACTGCCATCAACCGGAGTTCTTCGAGAAAGAGAAATTAACGATTGGTTCATTTCTAAATTTAAAAATCAATCAATCAAAAAATTTAATTCGAATATTGTTTGAATCCATCGCCCAGTGGCTGCGAAATGCCCTTGGTTCGCAAAGAACTGCCATCTACCGGAGTTCTTCGAAAAATTAACGATTGGTTCATTTCTGAATTTAAATTTAAAAATTAACCAAACAAAAAATAACAACGGCATTATCGGATTGCCGCAAGGTGGCGTTTAAAGTGAAACCCATCTCGACGGTAGCAAAGCAAATGTACTAGGTATTTAGGCAGGAATTCAAGTGAAACAAGGACGATCGCAACTCACTAATGCAATCCCAAATTCCCAAATTTGGACACGTTGCAATTGCTACGAGATGCGATTATAATGTAATTCGACTTCCAGTAGCGATAGCAATGGTGTTTCACTTCAATTCCTGTCTTAGTACGTAGGAGGCGTTGGCCGGCAGACATCCGGCATGCTGTTTAAAAGAGCATAGGGAAAGATATATTAAAGAGCCAGACGTCTTAAAACTCTTGCTTTTTTGACGTCGCTAGATCTTGGACGTTGCTAGATCTTGGACGTTGCTAATCTCCGTTCTAGATATTCTATCAGACATGCCAAACAAAAGCATTTGTTCAATAATGAAACCTTAAACAACCGTCCTAAATTAATCTCCACATTCAGCTCGAAAATGTTTTTCCAAATATGGGAGTTTCCGAAATTTCAAAAACATTTTTTTCTGAAAGAGCATGTTTCAAAACATAGGAATTGACCATTTTCTTTTTATTTTTTGACACAGTTATATATTTTTAATAAATTATTTTAACCGGTGCGCAGATGCCATTCCGAAAAAAAACATCTGCGCATGACGTCAGTGGTGCACGTAAGCGCGAAATCTAATTGGTTATAGTGAGATGACGAAGGTCGTGACGTCACCGATTCCTGCGATTGGACAACTCAAGTCAAGCAAAATGGTGTTATTATTGGAAAGAGAGCTGTCAGGTGCACCACTGATGTCACAAAAACCACACCCCGTTTTCAAGGTAGGGTATTTAAAAAAATCAATAAAAAACAAACTGTTGAAAAAATTAAAGTATTTTCCGGGCCCATGTTATTTTTTTATATCATTCCTTCAATGTCAGTAACAAAAATGTGTACTTTTGACTGAAGGAAACTCCCCCATTAGTTGCTGCGTTTGTAAATTTTTGTACTTAATATTAAAATCGTTGATTTTGTTCTTTTTTGCGAGATTTCATGGAACACCAACGTCAAAACCATTTGAATGATGTAACCGCCCCTAAGCAAGGGCTAAGGCAGGAACATACAATACATCGCCAACTCGGCTATTTCGGTAGTCCATGGATCGAAATAGCCGAGTTGGCGGCGTATTGCATGTTTCTGCCTTAGCCCTTACTTAGAGGCGGTTACTCACTGCTTTATACCTTGAGCTCTGCCTAAAAAAATTTACGAGTTGTACCGTACCAAGTGCGGTCGCTCGCTGGTATTCTAATTTCACATTAGCTACCAGTTTTTTTGGCTCTCTTTGTTTTATAAGAGGATTTTTTGCCTCCAACTCGACTACTTTCGTATTCCATGCTGATGAGAGCATAATAAGCTCGAAACTGCAGTCCATGGATTGAACTAGCCGAGTTGGCGGTGTATTGCACATTTGAATAATGTTTCTCACAAAATTATATAATGTTTATATTGATCACATTAATTATTGAAGTAAAATGAATTATAAAGATGTCAATAACATTAATAGTTTACAAAGATATAGAGTACTGCCATTATCAATTAATTCCTATTTCAGAAAAATTCCTTATTCGACTGAAAATAAAGGTATAACTTTTCCTTCCAAAACAAAAAACTTTGATTCAAAATCATCTTTTCTTCTCGTAAAACAGATGTGAATGAATAAACAATGACTACAACTTCTACTTTGCATTTTGCAACGAAAAATTGTCGCGAAAAGTGATTTGTTATGCGAACATTTTAATAAAACATTCGTATTTTGCTCCGCCATCCATTATTGACATTTCAAGTAGGAAGGATTGAAACATCACTTTGAAAAATGTTCGAAAAGGAGCGCTTCAGAGTGCTGCGAAAAATTTCCAAGTAAGATTAATGAGAACTCGTTCTAAAAAGAAAAAAAAAATTGTCAAGTTTCCATGGCGGATGAAGCACTACGACATAAACTTCATCTTATCTTAAGAAAATATAAGAATGAAGGAATTAAAAAAAAATGAATGTGAAGACTTCTTGATGACAAAAACAAAATGCATACTTTAATCTCATTCGTATTCTCAAAATAAATAAATTGAAAGTAATTAAAATGTATAACTGCATAATTATTTTCATAATATCTCATTTGAAGTTCCTTAGGTCGATTGACATTCATTGCGACAAAAACAGAAAGTTCGTCCCATGCTTTTACCTTGCGTTCAAAATGTAAAATTTTAACGAGAAGTTCCAAGAAAACTTTAATTGCTAATAAGTCTGACGCTAATAACATAATTGACGGAAATAACGTATATTATAAACAAATTTTTTTTTATAGAAATGAAACTCACTTGTTTTATGGTAATCCACAACTAACTTGGCAGTTGTGGATATGTGTAGATAATGGAATACATCCATATTTCATACAAACATTCCACTGCTGACTGCTGCCACTCACGTGGAACGCAATGTTTTGCCTTTATCTGTAATCTCGCAAATCACCAAAAGGTAGCATTTTCGAGCTCTGGACTTGCGAATTAGGCGGGAATTCAAATGAAACATGGTGATCGCAAATTACAATCGCTACTGGAAATGAATTACATTAGAACGTTTCTTGATAAAAACATCGTGACGTCAGCGTGACGTTTTCCTATGAAAAACGAGCTAGATAAAATGTCACAGCCTACTTGGCGAATAAGAGGAGGTCGCTGACTGCTTGTGAGCTCTTATTGGCTCCGCCCGTAGTGACGTCAGTTCCAAGTTAAGTTGCATTAGCATTTATTTTGCGATCGCATCGAAGCGATTGCAATGGTGTTTCACTTGAATTCCTGCCTTAGACTTTCTTATGAGTTGTCATGTCAGTAAAATTTCTAATTCTACGTTTGTTTAAGTTTAGCCTTAAGTTAAACATATTTTATTGCTCTAGGCTTTATTTTTTATTTATTGTCTGCAACAAGCGAAGATGACAGAATCTATTAAAAGCAATTCACTTTGTGTTAAAATGAGTAAAAACCCGAAAAAGCGACGTTTAAAAACACAAATAGATGAAGTTAAAATTGGCGAACATGTTTCAAAAGCCTAAAGCTTCCTTCTTCAGCGCCAAGCAAGAAATGGAAAGAAACAAAGTGCCGGGAGAGTTTAAATAGCAAAGGAGCAAAAGCTAGGCCAATCAGGTGTCAGCGTGTGCCGAGCCCTGATTTGGCGTTGCGTTGTCAGAAAATTTAAAAGCATGAAGTAAAATAGGCGAGATGTGTGGAACTGCAAAAGATTCGTTACAAATATTACTTAAATTTTTATGAACATGAAAGGCTTCTAAGAAATTCAACTCGCCAGCAGTTGAAGGTCTGCAAATAATTTTAGCTTCGGAGAAAACAAATCTATGGCCCATTTCCCAACAGTGTTTCGCGATTGGGGATTTTGAGAGTTCTTTCTTTTTAACATAATTTTCATGTTCCTTTAACCTAAATTTAAGCGCCCTTCGGGTCTGTCCGACGTAACCAATTTGACATTCACATTTTATGTGATAAATGCCCCACTGATCAAATGGTTGGATGGGGTCTTTTAACTTGGAAAAAGTTAGTTTGTTGATGGGTCTGTAAATGACATGAAAATCGAACTTGCTGAGTATTCTGGAAATGCGAGGAGAGATTTTTGAATAAAATGGTACCTCGCCAAAAATCGGGTTTTTACTCATGACAGAATCTAATAAAAAATTACATTATGTTCTGAAATTTTTATATTGTGTGTGTACATGTGCGATGCTGTATTATTACATCGACTCAGAACAAGCAATCTTGAGATACTGGGAATAAGTATGTATTTTTTTACAATTCATTTAATTTAATTAGTGTTGAGTTTATCTTTTTAAGAATTTTTTCTTGTAATTAACGTTATACCATACACTAAAAAATGAGTTGTTTTTACAGTACAATACAGCTAATTTTATAGTAATAGACTAAAAATTACTAATTTTACTGTAATAAACTATAAACTTGCTAATTTTGCAATTCATTATTGGGCATTTTAAAGTTTTAAACTGGAACCCCTGCTGCCTGTATTATACTATTGTTTTTACAGTATAATACAGCTAAATTTTACGGCAAAAAACTGTAAAATTGCTAACTTTACAGTA
This sequence comes from Uloborus plumipes, assembly GCA_038373865.1. Lineage (NCBI taxonomy): Eukaryota > Metazoa > Arthropoda > Arachnida > Araneae > Uloboridae > Uloborus > Uloborus plumipes. The sequence continues at coordinate 116,936 of JAXGGA010002278.1, forward strand.
AAGAAACTGTAAAATCGGTAATTTACAGTTTATTACAGCGCATTTTACAGTTTTAAATTGGAATTTCGGCTGCCTGTATTATAATGTAATTTAATACAGGCAGCCGAACAAACAACAGTTCGTTTTTGTAGTGTAGTACACATCTTATCGTTGGATAATAATAAACATCCTCCACGAAAACAAGAAAGAACAAGCGCGTGTATTGTAACATTCAGTCATTTAGAGTTTTTTCACGAAATTATGCTATTCGTTCTTTAATCAGATTTTATTTAGAAACTAGCTGCCAGGGCAGCTAGATTAGCTTCCTGCGGCATGTTGATGCATAACGTCCCCCTTCTCTAACATTTACCTCATTCTGAAGTTATATTATTTGATATAATTTAATGTTCATTCGATTTCAAGACATACTACGCACGTGGCCCGACGTTGCACGGGAACTTCGTGCCCTGAAAGTAGTGAGGAAAATTTCAAGAAACTACTCCCCGCCAAGGCGGCTCGCTAACAGGCGCTTCACGCCTTCACTTTTTTCCTATATAAAAAAATCATTCGAATTATTGAGATGCTTCGCGTCTTTAATATGGTGAGGAAAGTTTCAGTAAGTTCAGCTCGCTCAAAGGACAAAAGCAGACATAGATACTCAGTTTTTTATATAAGTAGATGGCTTTTCAACAAATGAATGTTTCAAAATATTACACGTAGCTAGCGATAAAAATTCTACGTAAGTGGCCCGATTATGAGTTTCTTGTTTGATTTAGTTAAGCCTTCATTCAAAATTCTCATTATCATTGTTATCACTGTTTCATAGCAACGACGGTTTGCAAGAATGGATTTCATATTTAATTATTTATTAGGCTTAATCGCTTTAAACTTGACTACTTATTAATTGATATCTTCGCTAATTAAAATCGTATAATCATATAGATTGAAACTAATGAAGCCTGAAAAATGACCTATCTATCGGTACCTGGTTCGACTTTCAGGTCATTGGCGTTCAGGAGAAAGAAGCGTGACATAGAAAGATAGTTAGAAAGATAGAAAGAAAGATAGTTAGAAAGATACTCAGTTTTTAATATAAGTAGATAATCGGTACAATACACAACAAAAATGCTAGTTTTCAGCTTTACTAATTAGCCTGCTCATTATTTTTATCTAACTCATTGCAGACAAGAAAAAAAATCTTTCAGATGAATATTTAACATCGTTATGATACCACCAGTAATTGTAAGAATCCTTACACTTAATACAATTAGTATTTTTAGTACTTTTTCTTTATCCGCAAATTAAGAGCCATTATACAAAAAAAAAATTCTAGCATACTAAAAGATGTATCTAGAAACGTCTTTAAAATTCTTTTGCAGTTTTATGAAACGTAAAAAAAGGTGTTTTTTATGCAAAGAATTTAAAGTGTTGTACTAAAGTCGATATTCTACATCGTTAGAGAAAAATGGAGTTCTTTTTTTAATGTCTCACTTTATTTGTGTGTGCGTTCGTTGTGTTGTATTTTTTTTCCTGCAAGTACTCAGAGTAAGTTCGTTTCAACTCACTTACTTCACGTAATAAGATAATTAACATTTTGTCTAGGAAACGCGATTTTTTTTTCCTTTAAACTAAAATTTAAAAACAAAAACGATGTGTGTGAGAAGAAATTATAACTGGCTTTGAAAAAAGTAGAACAGTTCTTTTTTTGGAAACAGTAAGCGTTTGTTTAAAAGATATTTTTTTTTTTTTTTTCATTTTAACTATACAGTGGAACTTCGGTTACTCGACACGTGGAAAACTTGACAATCTCAGTAAGTCGACATTTATGTTTCCAATGGCTGATCCAATGTTAATTTCAATGAGTGTAAACCTCTCAAACTTGAAGCGCATTCACAGGAACCTCTATAAGCCGACATCCACTTACTATTTTAGTTCACTTTTTGCTAGATATATTCTTTCCCTTGCACCATTTCTGAGCCATCTGCTGCTTATGAATAAGCAGGGCCGCCGAGAGGTTTACCGGGGCCCCGGGGCAAAGTACTGACATGCGCCCCCCCCCCCCTTCCAAAAAAAATCTTCAATACGAAGACAACTTACTTTCGGTGCAGTGAAGAAAAATAATAGTATTTCGTATTTGCTAATTTTTCTTCCAATTTTATATTTTTGAGTGTTTTATATTTTTATAATCTGCTCGTGTGCTGTACTTATGTATACTATGATATAAATGCGTATGAAATAAATCAGAAATACATAACACAAATTTACAAATAATATTCCTAGTTTAATTTACTAATAACTATTAATAATTCTATCACTACTTCACAAAATTAATAATACGTATTTACATAAATTACACATGTATGTGTTTTAAAATCCTTTGAAAAAAATTACATTTCTTGACAATTAAAATCGTTATTCCTCACTTTGAAAGTTCATTAAAACTTTCCATTGTACACGTAAGAAATGCCTGGTAAGTATTACAGAAGATAGCCCCCTAAGGCATTGGGCTACGAGCACTCGTTGCGTTGCTGTGGATACATGTAGATGCGAGATGTTTTTGCTTTGCCTATACAAAAATGAATTTCAGTTAACAAAAAAACTGCCTTTTTTTTAACCAGCAGCCCGGGACCCCTCTTGGGCCGGGCCACGGGGATTTTGCCCATGCTGCCCCCCCCCCTCTCGGCGGCCCTGTGAATAAGTCAATTCATACTTTTCTGGAAAGAGCTCTTTTTGACAACAAGGCAGCAACAGCCTGACACATGTTTTTCGAGAAAAGTGAGAGCAGGGGTTTTACCCCCCTTAGAGCCGACATACCAAGCTAGAAGTTTCTACGGCATATAGTTTTTGAGTTATGTGACATACATACGCACATACATCCGCACATACGTACACACAGACGTCACGAGAAAACTCGTCGTAATTTACTCGGGGGTGGTCGAAATTGATTTTTCGGCTGTTTGTATGTTGTTAGGCACATATGCACGTGCTGATAGGTCGAAAAAACTACGCGACATTCATTCGGGGGTGAGCAAAGTCAAAATTTAGACCGAAATTTGAGTGAAATTTTTTTCGTGATCACAATACTTCCTTTACTACGTAAAAGGAAGTAAAAAGTGAGAGCAGTGGATAATAAGCTAATTCACTAAATACGAAATAGAGCTTCAGTGTATTATTAGTGGGTCCATGTATAAATGAGCAAGTCAACTTCTAACCAGTGATCCACATAAATAGTGTAACACTGAAAAAGTTTAACTCATTAATGCCTAGCGTCCCTTTTTAGGAAGGGGGAGGGGGAAAGGGTATGAATTTTTCCCAAATGAACATTTCAACCAATTAATAGTGTCCAATTAGTACCTTGGTATTGTTTCACTTTGTTATTAACAGATTGCAGTTAAGTTTTCAAAGTTATTCCCAGCTTCCCAGATTATGTTAATTGCTGATTTTATTTCTTCTTATAAAATGTCTTTTTAAATATTATATTGTAGGCAGAAAAAAAATTTAGTAAAAAAAGTATGTACCCTCTGGGGTCTATCGTAACTTTTAAGGGACGATTTTTCTTTCCTTAATAAAAAAAATATTTTTTACAGAATATTTTTTTTATTATTTTTCCTGTCCATTAAACACTGTTTGTAATAAGTATACCAAATATCTTTGGAAAAAAAAATGTCAGGCATTAATGGGTTAAATAGATACCGATCGAAAGAGCTTCTTGAAACGTTTTTGACGCAAAAGTTATTTGCCCTTGTTTGCTAGTGACCGAGATAAAAGTCCTGTCATATTTTTGAGAAAAGTGCCAAATTTAAAGACTTGGCGAGAAATGGATCACGCAGTTTTAACGTCTGTATGTGAGAGCCTACAGATTATCTGAAAGATGTCTCCCCTTTTCAGACTCGCTAAAGAAGCGACTTTTCTTTAAATTTCTGGAATACTTTAAGACCTCATATTTCGATAACAGGGTCATGAGGGCAAATAATTTATACTTCCGGAAAAATGTTTCACAATGTTCTTTCGAATTAACTACGTGTTTCAACTTTTTCTCATTGTTAAGGTCTTTAATGCCACTCCAACTTATGTGAAAGTTCAGTTTTTCTAGTGTTAGGAGGCAATCGGCCCCCTTTCCCCTAAATGACGGGGCTGTAAAAGGGTTTCTTGTAGCCCCGAAACACATGCCTTTATTTTTTCTGCAAACTTGTGGTTTTACATTTACTCGCATTTTATATTCATTTGAAACATTTAATTTTTAATTCGATTAACTGGGTGAAAAAGTGCAACAGTGAACGAGCTACTCTTCTCTCTCCACTAATAATAAAGCTGACGGTGGGTGTGTCTTTCTTTCTTTCTGTCTGTCTGTCTGTTACGCGTGTAGCGCCAAAACCGTTCAGTCGATTTTCATGCCAGTTGGCACAAAATTAGTTTGTAGCACGTAGTTTTGCACCTCGAAGCGATTTTTCGAAAATTCTATTTCGTTCTTTTTCTATTCGAATTCTTAGCGGAAATTCGATAAAATGGGGAAGAAATATTTCATACACATTTTCAAGTCTTATGTCATTCGAAAGCTTGAAATTTTCTGCACAAAATGAAGTTTTTTCGAAGTTTCTACGATCATCAGGAGAGCTGTAACAATTGTTTTTAGAATCCCGGAATTCAAGGCTTACCTTCAGTAAAGCAAGCCAAACGATTCTAAAATGGTTGAGCTCGAGAATAAAATTTGTTTGAAAAGAGAGATGAAATGAATTATTTTATCAACGGAAATCAACTTTTCATGTTGTTACCATGGTTACGTGTTCATACTTATTTTTGTTTCGTTCTTTTTCCAGCGTTGCCAGACGTAGTATTTTTGATACTACGGTAGTATTTTTTCGGCCCAAATAAGGAGCGTAGTATTTTTCTGGCAACCCTGTTTCCAATATACTAATGACTTAATTAAAAGATTTGGCGGATTTTTTTTTTTTTTTTTTTTTTCATTTTCATAGATTTCGCATTTTAGCAATATTGATTTTGGCTACGTTTGGAAACAGTCGCGTCTATCGCCATTTAGCGAGAAAGGGGTACCCAGAGCACAAAGATTAACCAAATATCGTATAAATTGCGACATTGCAACGTTCTTTTTAAAGTGTTTCATTTCGGAAAATGTATTGTTTTGTTTTTAAAGCTAGGAAAGGAAACTTTCTTCTTCTTTCAAATTTTGGTAAGATTTCTGTTGGTTTCTGTGAGCAACAAAATTGTTCTTATTTTCTCTCTTGGCTTATTTTTGTGCATCTCCCCTTGGGGTTTCATTTAAATGTCACAATGGGATGCTTTACCCCTTTTATGGAGTAAATCAGTGTTAATTTCAATGCAGATGAATTGGCGCTACCACTTGGCGATATATCGCCAATCCTTTGGTCGCCAAGTATTTGTCGCCAATTTGGCGACAAATTTGGAGATTTTTTTTTTTTTTGGGGGGGGGGTTTCAATTTGGCGCTATTGGCGATATTTTGCGAAAAATCCACTGAATGATGTTAAAATCGGCGATATTTAGGAGATTAATTATTGTAAAACATTTTTTTGCATTGTTTCGTAGCAAACTAGGGATATAAATGTTTGAATTGCTATCTTGCTCTCTCCAAGCACTATTTTAGCACTTAGGGCATCTACTAAGAAATGTACACGTAAAAGGAAGTAGTGTAGGGTCCATACCAAATTTTTCTATCATACTTTGAAGGAATTGTAGTTAAATTATAACTAAAATCATGGCTACCTGCGATCCTTAAGCGGCTAGCCAGACGCGCCATAGAACAAAGGAAAACTCGTACAGGGCGAAGTTACCGTTGTCGCCGCTTGTGGCGCTGATCTCCTAGGGTTGGTTTTCGTGTATTTCCATTATAACAATCTAGATTTCGCTTTGCTTTTCAGTGAAAACCGCGTTATTTCTTTCAAGTGATTTTTCTGTTTTTGCATTATTCATCGAAACACATCCCACGATACTTGATTGCATATTAATTTCATGTGTTCTTTTTTTTTGTGTGTGTGTGTGTGTGTGAATGTTGTTTTAGAGGGGGGGGGTGTCTATTGCAAAGTATTGACGAAAATCATTTTCAATCTTTTCGCAGGCTCTTTTTTTTTTTTTTTGTATTTTAGTTTGCAATTTAACTTACAACTGGTACCGGCGCTATAAGAACGTTGGTGTGCTTATTGTCTTCACTTAAAAATAATCTGAATCTCTGAAAAGTTAAAATTCATTCATATATTCATTATATTATTTTATTTTATTAAACTTTTTTTTTTAATTTTTTTTTTTTTTTATTTATTTTTTGAGATTCGTTAATTTTCTGTCAAATACAAAATTTTAATAGGAAAGCAATTTGAATTGATTGGGGGAAAAAATGAATTATTTGGCTGAGCTGCACATGCTAAGATCTCAATATCTGTCATTCTTCTTTCTTTTTATTTTCCTTCGTTCTCGGGCTATTTTCGTGGCACAATACAGTTTTGTATTTTAATTGACCACCCCTCCCACGAATTGGGGGAAATTCCGAATTGGGAGAGGGGGGTCAGAGGGGGGTCAATTAAAATACATTCCCCCCTGGGGGGACTGTATTCGTGGTTCGTACTGTAAAATAGTCCCCCCAGGAGGGAATGTATTTTAATTGAACCCCTCCCTCAATTCGGAATTCCCCCCCGTTCGGGGGAGGTCAATTAAAATACTGGGGGGGGGGGCTGTATTCGTGGTTCGTTCTGTAAAATACAGTCCCCCCAGGGGGAATTGACCCCCTATGACCGCCCTCCCCCAATTCGGAATTCCCCCCATTCGGAGGAGGGGGGTCAATTAAAATATAGTTTTGTTTTTTAATTGACCCCCCTCCCCCGAATTGAGGGGAGAATTCCGAATTGGGGGAGGGGGTCAATTAAAATACAGTCCCCCTGGGGGGACTGTATTCGTGGTTCGTTCTGTAAAATCCAGTCCGTGGTATCGTTCTGTAAAATACAGTTTCCCCCAGGGGGGACTGTATTTTAATTGACCCCCTATGACCCCCTCCCCTAATTCGGAATTCCCCCCCCCCATCCGGGGGAGGGGTGTCAATTACAATACAAAACTGTATTTTAATTTACTCCCCTCTGACCCCCCTCCCCCAATTCCGAATTCTCCCCCATTCGGTGGAGGGGGGTTAATTAAAATACAAAACTGTATTTTAATTGACCCCCCTCTGACCTCCCTCCCCCAATTCCGAATTCCCCCCATTCGGGGGAGGGGGTTAATTGAAATACAAAACTGTATTTTAATTGACCACCCCTCTGAACCCCCTCCCCCAATTCGGCATTTCATTCCCATCCGGGGGAGGGGGGTCAATTAAAATACAAAACTGTATTTTAATTGACCCCCCCCCCTCCCCAATTCGGAAGGACGGGCCTGCATCTAACTGCATTTTAATTAAACTTTTACGTTTTCTTCGGCTCTTCTATAAATGTAATTTTAGAAGAATCAGCTTTCCTTTTTGCAACTCTGGTTTAAAACGGAAGTGAGGAAAATGTAATCCTTTAAATAAATGATTGTCTCTCGAATATATAAAGCTATCTTCTAAATCAGATGTAAACGTAATGTTTCACGTAAATGTAGTTTCGAAGACTGCATGTGTTATGACTTTTAAACAATCTTTAAATTGTTTCATGTGCATTATAAATGTTTTAAACTGTGAATACATAACAACACTATGTACACTGCTCGACATTGAAAATGCAACACCAAGAAGGAGTGGTCAGAAATTCATGCAAATTTTACCGTAGACGCAGTCACTGAGTTATGCAAATGATATGAAATGCGCAGCTCTCCGACGCACGTGAAGTAAGATATAAGAGAATGAAGTTGAAAAGTGGGCTATGTTCATGTTGGTTTTTCTGCCAGACTAATTATCGGAGAAATTTGGTTTTTGTCTCGAAGGATACGTGTGATAGGAGGAAATGCCACGCCGTCCTCAACGAAGACACTTCCAGCAAACAGACGACTTTACAAGGGGTATGGTGATCGGACTGAGAAGGGGAGGTTGGTCCATATGTCAAATTGCAGCTGATACCCACATGGATGCAAGCACTGTGCATCGGCTGTGTCGGAGATGGTTGGAAAGAGGAAATGTAGCCACATTGAGGGGTGCAGGTGCAGCCAGAGTGACGTCAGACCGCTTGGGTCGACGGATTCACCCACAAGCTGTAGCGGACCCGCAAGTCACTTGTACGTCGATTCTGCAGCACGTGCTAGGTACCCTGGATGTTCCTGTGTCGACCAGAACCATTTCCCGTCGACTGGTTGCACGTTTCCTGCAATCACGGCGCCCGCTAAGAAGACTGCCATTGACCTCACAGCACAGACTCCAACGTTTGGAATGGTGCCTGACCAGAGCGACGTGGATGGCAGAATGGCAAACCGTAGTGTTCTCAGATGAATCCCGCTTCTGTTTGTCCAGCGATAGTCATCGCATACGTGTGTGGCGTCGACGTGGAGAAAGATCGAATCCGGCAGTAACTGTGGAACGCCCCACAGCGCGACAACGTGGCATAATGGTTTGAGGCGCTATTGCATACAATTCCGTATCACCTCTAGTTCGTATTCGGGGCACTATGACGGCCCAACGATATGTAGATAATGTACTGCGGCCGGTGGCAATCCCCTACCTTCAGGGTCTGCCAAATGCAATTTTTCAACAGGATAACGCCCGGCCTCACAGTGCTCGAATCAGCCAACATGCTCTACGAGGTGTACAGATGCTTTCCTGGCCACCATACTCTCCTGACTTGTCACCAATCGAACATGTGTGGGACGTGATTGGACGCCGTTTGCAGAACCTGCCACTGCCTCGTTCAGAGGACGAACTGTGGCAAATGGTTGAAAGGGAATGGAGTGCCATCCCTCAGGACACCATCCGCAGGCTTATTGACTCCATGCCTAGACGTGTTTCTTCGTGCATCGCTGTCCGCGGTGGTCCTACTTCTTACAGAGCCGACGCCGTCCTCGCTCTAAATTTTGCTTATTTATTTTGAAATAAATATCACTTATTGTTCCATGCTGTCTCTGTCTTCTTACCAAATTTCATCAATTTCTGACCACTCCTTCTTGGTGTGGCATTTTCAATGTCGAGCAGTGTATTTTGGTGGGTTTTTTTTTTTTTTTTTTTTTTTTTTTTTTTTCCATCAAGACTGAAACAGTTTTACTCCAAGAAATCAAGTCTTTACACGCATGTTATTACTATAGCCGTCCCATTAAAAAGTCTCACCGAACCCTAGGAGATTAGCGCCAAATGACTTAAAGTGGCAGAAATCGTAAGTTCTGCTTGTACGCTCTTTTTCGCCCGTCTGGCTAGCCGCTTAAGGATCGCAGGTAGCCATGCTAAAATAGAGTATTTTTTCTGCTATATCAATTATTTTACAAATGAACTTTTAATTTTATACCACGAGCAAAGCCGTGCGGGTACCGCTAGTAAATTATAAACCATCTTAGCTTCGGATTTTTTTGAAACACGAACACTTGCAAACACAGTTCTTCTTGTCACCAATTACAAAAAAAAAAAAAAAAAAAAACACGTCCAAATTTCTCAGACAACACAACTACACAATCTAAAAAATACGAATGCGAAAAGCTAATTTTAAAAATCTCTCGCAATTTCGAATCTTTGAGAATGTGTATTAAAAAAGAAAAAAAAACTATTAGATTGCTCACAAGGTAACCATAAAACATTTCAACGTCTCAAAACTCTAATTAAGCGCAATTACACAACTTTTTTCCACTCCAAAAGTATGAAAAGAGACAAAACTAAGCGGCTTGTTT